>NNCF01129875.1:215756-303414 GCA_002313205.1 Laupala kohalensis | reverse complement strand
GGGAAATACGTGGACTAACTGCGTTAACGAAGATTCGGAATGCGTAACACAAATTACTTAATTGGGAATTAAGATTGTCAATGTGACCATTCCATTTGAGGATGTCTTGAATATGGAGACCTAAGAATTTTGTATTCGTATAAGTTTTTAATTGTGTTCCGTTTAAAGAAGTAGAAACCTGGGGTAAAGATTTTGTATTACTATTGTGAAATGACAGACACTGTTTTGTCAGTGTTTACAATGAGACGATTTGCATGGAACCAAGTCGAAAGGTTAGTCAAAACGTTTTGAGCATTGGCGTGTTTACATAGTAAATTAGTGTCATCAGCAAAAAGAATCATTTTGCAATCTGATGAGGAGGATGACATGTCGTTCACAAACAATAAAAACAGTATAGGGCCGAGAATTGAACCTTGGGGTACTCCGCAAGTAAGTGGCTTTGTTTCTGAAAGACAACGCTGAAGTATTTTATTTTTAGTATAGGATATTTCTACCTGTTGATATCTATCCTTTAATTAAGAAGTTAGCCATTGATGTGGAAGTCCACGAATGCCTAAAGAATGCAGTTTGGAAAGGAGAATTTCGTGATCGATGTTATCGAAAGCTTTGGATAAGTCAAGAAAAACACCCTGAGGATTTTCTCCACGGTCAAGAGATGTGGTAACATCATTTAAGAAAGAAAATACGGCGCTTGTAGTGGAAAAGGATTTCCTAAAACCGTGTTGATCGTCAGATAGAATGTTAGTTTTTGATAAAAAATCTAGAAGACGCTTATAGAATAATTTTTCTAGGATTTTTGAGAATGTGGGTAGTAGGGATATTGGTCGGTAATTTCCAATATTAAGTTTGTTTCCTTTCTTGTGTAAAGTTTTCACTTTAGCTCTCTTAAATATGTTGGGAAACACACCTTCCGATAAGGAACTATTAAAAATATTTATGAGTGGATTTAATATAGCATGGGACGAAAATTTAACAATAAACTCAAGTATATCATCTACGCCCGTTGAAAATTTGATTTTTAAGGAGCTGATGATTGTCATGACTTCATTGGCGTTAGTTTCGGAAGTGAAAATAGAATTGGGTACGTGAGTGGATATAATTGGAGGACATTGATTTGGATATATTGAGTTCGTTATTTTACCAACTTCTGAGAAGTAAGAATTAAACAAACTTGCGATGTCCTGAGGATTTGATACGATTTTGCCATCGTTTAGTAAAGAAACATTTTCTTCGCGATTTTCAGAAGTTGACGTGTAATTGTTAACAATATTCCACATGACTTTCATCCGGTTGTTCAATTTTAGTCACCTTCACAATCCTTGATAAGATACCTTGGTTTACACCTAAACACCCGGCTCACGTGGAAAGATCACATCGAAACAAAAATCAGACAGGTCAACAATATCTTGCTCAACTTCATCCCATCATCAACCGATGCTCCACCATAAACTGCGAATCTTCACTCGTCCTCTTCAAAACTTTTCTTCGACCCCTATTACTATACGCTTGTCCCATATTGTACAACGCTGTTCCCACACACATTCGCAAAATTGAGGTTTTTTGAAACAAAATGCCACCAAAGCATGCTTATTTATCCTAAATTCCTTTCTTCATAAAGACTTGAAGATTCCTTTCATCTACAACTACATTCACGCAATACCACATGATTTCTTTTTTTCTCTCCCAAAAATCCCAGGCGCTGCCCACTTCCACATCGGCAAAGTAGGTCCTCTCACTACCAGAATATGCAACCGTTACCCTCTTCATTTATATTTAATAGATCACTCTGAGATTTATTTCACCAAATTAGGAAATTCTTAGGTGGTGCTCAATGAGTTTCCCGTGTCTTACTTGTCTGTCTTATGTTTTAATAGTTGTAGTATTTTATTGTGCATGTTTTACCATTCAACATCTGATAGAGCTGTATAGCTGAGCGATGTATATTCAACTCAGATTTAATAAAAAATAAAAAAAACCTCATCGTTGAATTGAAGCAACGTTGACATTTCAAACACGCCTAGTGACTGCATCATGGCCAACGAATCGTCAAATTTCAAATCAACGATCGATGCGGCTCAAACAGGACAGTCAACAATCACAAGGATCGTCTTGTAGATAAATCCAGGTGAGCTCTTTCGGCCTTTGTCATCACTGCTTTCGCTTTTCTGAAATAATAGTTGCGTTTTCCCAGTTGCCAAAGGAAGGCCAATAATAGTGCGTAGCATTCGGTTTGGCTGTTATCAACACTACGATAACCATCCGACCGGATTCACCGGATTTGCCCGAGTTTGAAGGGTATCCGGGTGGAGTTTTCTTCACCGTCCGGGTTTTTTAAAACCATGCGATGAAAGCTAATCGTCGCGATCGTTCGAAATTTGCACATGCACATGTCGCCTATTATTAACTCATCGTGTCCATCAATTGTGTGTCACTGCAAGGATAGAGGCAAGCGGTGCCGTTGAGACGAAAATTCCAGTAGGACGTTCACGTTAAATGCCGTGAATCATTCAAGGGCAACCGAAAAATTTCACGATAATGCGATTAGTGGCGGATCTAGACCTTAATTAAGTGGGGGGAGGGGTACAAAGAGGGGACCATTTTTGTTTAAAAAATATTGTTTTTACAACTCAAATTTTGTAAATATTACCTTAAATGAAATAAATAATTAACAATTTGGTATTTTTAATTACAATTATAGCTAATAGAAATTATTAATCGGGTAACACTTTTACAAACTATGCCATTTATCAACTTCAATTTTATCTGNATGGGGGGGGGGGCTTAGCCCCCGCCATAATAGATCCGCCTCGGAATGCGATCAAAGTATTATTTCAAAGATTATAACTGTCTAATTTTTTACGAATTCTTGCTAGGAAAGGAAATTCTACAGACAACACTGGAATGACTGAAAAATATCCGAAGGATGATGCTGATTCATAGTTTTTCTAAAGAATCGTTCTCTAGTTAAATTTGTAGCTGAAAATACTCCATTATTTTAATTACTTTTGTTTCTAGAATTGTCTTGTGTTTTGCGAAGCGTTGATACTTCAGTTTTTAATTTTTGTGAGTGAAAAATACAATTAGAATATTTTTTCAACTGTACTTATGAATTATACTTCTTTCCCATACACAGATGCATCTATTCAATTTTGTTTAGAAACGAATGTTTGTTTCTGTGAAAGAACTTCTCAGTTTATTGTTCCATTAGTGGCACATAATGACAAGTTTAACTTAATTTCTGCCCTTCACAGTAATAAAATATTTTACATAGTGACGTCGGGGGAAATTTTGTTCATAACAACCCTAGTCTGGGCTCCATTGGTCAGACTGGAGTAAAAACTCCCCTTCGTGATTATTCCGGGATAGTTCCGAAAATGTGTGAAGACGTTCCCGAAAATTGGTCAGTGTCTCACGTTTATGTATTGTCGTTCAGTTTTCGTCAATTATTTTCGAAAAAAAAATTGAACATTGAAAATAATAACATAAGTCCTGGTGACGTTATTTTTTTTTTCATTTATTTCGACCATGGACTTCACCGCCTTGTCTATTCACTAGGACATAGAAGGCTTACGAATAGTATTTCATTCATTGCTTTGTCTTGTATTTTTCTCTTTTAATGTGCTTTATTGCCAGATGCAGTAACATCTGTTCCCGTTCCTGCAGCGAGGAGGCGGGCCCTGCATCTAAGATTCGGTATTCTCACGTTTTATGATATATATTAGCGCGTTTACACTATATAGCAAAGTGTTATATGGCATAAGTTGAGTTTAGCAAAATGTTATATAACTGTTTTATATGACTCGCGTTGCGTACACTTACAGAGATTTTTCTCAAATTTATTTTAAACAAATAAACTCAAACTGATTACTTTTTTTTGTGTGTGTGAAATTTCAGAGCCAATGGGGCATTTATTATTATTATTATTATTTCTATACCGTTTTCCGCTTCCCCACTCTCGACATCGGCAATCGAATGGAACAAATCGATGCTCCGCGCTTCTCTAAAGCCACGTACCCTATCTTCCATCAGGGAACCAAACAGAGCGACAGGATAGAGGGCATCTCGCCGAGGTGTGCGGGGAGAACAAGAAGCCCACAGCCTTGCGGTCTGACTATAATTATGTAGGAGTGAGCTACTGGCTCAACAGTTAATTTGGACCTTGGATCTCTACGTCACAGTTCTGTCTTCACGTTGTAGCGGCACGCGACTGACTCACTACGACAAAGGTTTCGAGTATTCAAGATATGCCCCAGAGGCGAAATAGCTATCAAAGCATGTGATAAATATTTGTGAAAACTCCATCTTAAATATCTCATCTATCCCCCAAGACTATAGATGGCTGTAATGGAAGGGGATCCTTTAGTAAAAATGGCCATTGGGGTGGCTATCTGTTATCGTCAAACGTTATCGTCAGTTAGTGGCCACATGAAATGATTGGTCATCAGTGGTCATTAGTGGCCGCTTGAAATGAATGGCCGTTTGGCGTTAACAGATGGCCACTCAATGGCCATTTGTACTAGAGAAAATCACTTAGATACTTATAAATGTAAACACGGTTGATATAGTGGAAGTGACAGAAGAACATTCAAATGGGGTGATCAGATGAATCTTCTGCAACATCACAATTGCTTATATCATACAAAACAAATCCTTTTTGTGTTCAGAAATGAATGTATTTCTCATATTGTTTAGTTTGTGTTCTAATACGTGTTAGAATTGCATATGAAAGGAAATCTAAAAATTAATCCCTTTATTCGACAGTAGAACCTGTGGAAGAATTGACTGTTTCAATCCATGGAGTTATGGGAGGGACAGAACTGCCTTATCCTGGTGCGTATAACAATGATGCTTGCTCCGATTCTGGACTGACGTGTCCTGTACCTGAAGGAATTCCTCAGAATTACACCCTATCGATACCAGTGAGGAATAGTTTTCCCAAGGTAAGTTTTTCTAATTTTATTTGTTAGTTTTCATTTAAGACAATATGTAAGAGCTGAGTAGAGAATCATTGAGACCTTCGACACTAATTAAGAATAAGTAATTGCATGTGAACCTTGCAGATCCAACATAGGATTGCAATTTTTAGAGAGTCAGAGATTGACACACTTTATAACACTTTTCACATATTTAATATTTTTTCTTCTTTTTTTAAATATTTCGATTGTATCAAATAACATCCGCATCTCTAGTAAAAATGGCTATTTAGTGGCCATTTTTAGCCGGTCCATTGATGGCTATTAATTTTAAGTGACCACCAATGGACCTTTGACGAAAACATATGGCTGCCCCTATGGACATTTTCACTAAAGCAAAATTGGTATTTTCATAAATGTGGTTTGAACAAAGGAAGTATTCCTTCTTAACTCACAATCCTCTCTAAAACCAACAAAGTGCATACACATAATTATACGAGGACATCAGCATAGTCTTATTTATTAATTAAATGAATAAATGTAACAAATATCGCGTCTCCCCACTCCTTTTTGCTTATATCGTACTGGTTGACATTTGTGGTTTTGTTATACTTCCACATCGTGATTTATTTATTGCTGACCCCTTGAAAGTTTTGATGTGAAAGGTGTGTCTTTTTTGTTTCGTTTTGAAAAAGATAGCAGTGTTTGATGCTTCATTTTCATTGAGACTACCACACAGGAGTAGTTCCAAGTCCATATGTACTGACTTTCTATGTTTGACATAAAAAGGTTGAATTAAACCTGTCGAGTGCTGTACGAATACACTCGTCTTATCAATCCGAACAACTTCAGAGGAGAGGAGAGTGATTACTTTCGAAAGATGAATCGGTCAGTTTTTCGTCAACTACTTGATCAGCAGTTCGGATTCAGAACGCGGTGAGACGTACTCAGAAAATTGAGGTGTGTTTTTAATGTGTATTTTGTCTTATCGTTACCATGATAAAAGAAATCGAAGGTGAAGGTGGCTCGAATGGAAAATTATTATGAACAAGACCTCGATTTCTAAGAAGGCGCACTATCGGAGGAACATGCTGTCTTGAAATGCAGTTAAGAGAATCGCGAAGGATATAATTTTTTTTAGAATTAATGTTTTTTTCTGTTCTAGTTAGTATGTGGATCGCAAGTGTACAGTTTTGCTTCCGATAGACCAATATTGGGCGGATTCATTGTTTCCACCAATTAAAGAGACGGAGCATTCCACATGTTTTTACCTGTACACATCCGATTTGATCACCCCCGAACATTCATCAGTTTCTACTCTTGGTCAGATTTTAATTATGTTTCACTGGACCTCTTAGATTTTTTTTATTAAATTTGCGACATGCAATCAGAAGAGACCGTTCGCAACTGAAACGTTCACTTCTTTAACTGAACTGATCACATTGACCGAGTAGAGTGCCAAAATGAAGGATGGGTGTAGGTCAAGGAAATTGAACACGTCCTTGGTCTCGGACGAATTGCTCGTCCACTGCTAGATCGAGCACTGACTGTATTTTTTGCATGCTGACTAACTGATTTTTTAGGTAAGCGCGTATTAGGCGGAAAGGTAGCCGCGATCTGTAGGCCGCGACCATTTGATGTTACTGATTGCTATGGCGGCCAAAAGTCAGTTACTCCTCGCGACACATCGTAAAAGCACTCAATGCTAGCAAAAAATGTACTGGCCGCGGCGACCAGATTTGTCTGCTGGTCGCTAAGTTCGTGCGTATACCAATGTCAATAGACCTCAGCAGACAGGAGCCATGATTTTTTTTTTTTTGGGGGGGGGAGGGGGGAACGAACAGTTGATCTGAGATCCCTCCGTCGAAAAACACTCCTTTGAACTACACATTGAGACATTCCGATACTTAAATAATTTGTGTGTATGAATGTCTTAAATTGCAGTTTTTTATGTACATAAACCTACAGTAAACCCTTACATTTTTGATTTGTGGTTTATTTACAGACACATTATGAGGACCAATGAAACTAATTTATTGTAGACTTACGTTAGTAAATGATTTGCACTATAAAACTAAATTAAAATTACCGTGGGTGTCCTCTTATTCTGCAGAAGGCAGATTTAACATCAATTAAATGTTGTGTATCAGTGATACATTTATTCACAAAAAGCTGTCTTGCGCATGCACTTTTGCTGAATCAAGAGAAATAGTTGTAAATTATCGAATTAACGGTAGTGAAATAAACCATGTATTTCTCAATACTGAAAGTGAACGTTATGAAAATGTCTATTGCATAAGCATCTAGTAACTAGTTTTAAGTTAATTAACGTTTGCTGTTTAAAAAATAATCCAATTTTAACTGCCTTTTGCTCATTGTAGAATGAAATCGCGAGTAGTTGATGGTAGGCGAAGCAATGGGAAGAAATAGGCGAAAACAAAGAAGGTAGGGCGTACTTTTATCGTGTAAAATACGAAAATCTAAGACCCCACACTTTTTGAAGGATCATAGGATCAATTTTTAAAAATAAACATTCAAAATGCGAAATTTGTTTTTGATCTAGTGACTCGGTTATTGATCCTAGACAAAAAATTAAAAGAGCGAGTTGTAGGTCTTAATGAAACCTATGAAATGAGACATTGCTGGTTCGAATTTGTTCATTATTTGTTGCAAAAAACTCAGAACACCAATGTTTTGTTTGTTTTCAATAATTATTGTAAAGAGCAATTCAATCTTATTTTTATTTTAAAATGTAGTCATTGCAGCAACGAAAACAACGATGCACTGTACATGAATTAGTTGCTAAGATATATTTTATTATTTATCCCGATTTTTTTGTTAACAATTGTCGGATTACGCCAAAAATGATTGTCATGTCCTAAATTAAAATGGAAATTATTTGGAAGACCTTACAGTTTGCCCCTTTTTAATTTGCAAAGGACCAGTCTACAATAACATCCCCATTTTTAATGACAAATATACGGTACTTTTACGGTACTAAACAATTTAAGTTGGATCGTCTGCAATTAATTGTAAAAATTTGTGGTTTTAACAGGTTAAAATCTTCCCTTTTTATATCAAGTCCAGATCATATAATTGTCTCTCACTGAGGCATATATTTACACATCATTTATTAATTAGTTTCAATGTTCAAACTCTAATTCTTTCGTTGTAAAATTATCTTAATGTTAATTTTCCTTTTGGGAGGGCACGTACCCCCTTGGATCGTCACTGAACTTCAATGGTCACAGTGACCAGGCCGTCTAAAATGCGTGCTCACCCTTACCCAAGACTTGTCGCAAGCTGAGTTGCTAGAGCGCTCCACTGTTCATTCCGAACGTTTACTGCATACTATCCACTGAAAAGATATTGTCTTTGTGACAAAATATACACTGCATTATCTTACTGGAGCAATATTTAACATAATAGTTTATAGCAAGAATTAAGAGAAAAATTCTATTTCCGCACGCGGTACGCGGCAAGAAACCTACATTCTTTTATTGTTTTAACACTGAACCCATTTTCATCCCACTTTTATATTTCCCCAGATGATTAACCAGGATATAAACTATTTCAAGTATTCATTTGAGAATTTTCAAACCGATGCATTTTGAGAAATGAAAAATCATAAGTTTGATTTTTAACATGTTAATTTTTTTCCTCCTTGACCTATGTCATATACCATACCGTTGTAACGATCATTAAATAATCTGTAAAATAACATCTTTACCAGGTCTCCATCTCAATTAGGAGAGCTGGTACTTATCAATATACTTATAATTTACTTATAAATAACGTACTCTAGCATATTCGAAAATTTTGTGTTTTGTTTAAACATTACATTGTTTTAAGTTCCAAACGGGTTGTTACAACAATACTTGGTACTTTTCTGAATCTATATAACGGCTACCTTCCTACAAAATTTTATCGACATCTGAGATGGTCATGTAAAAAATCTATTAAAACTATGTTGATTTGACTTGGAATGACCCTAAACAGTAAGACCATTTATCGCAAGAAACCAAGTATCGCAAAATCTTTACCCCAGGTGTCTCTTTCGTTAAACGGAACACAATTAAAAACTTACTAATACAAAGTAATCTTGTCGCTCACGTTTGTCACCTACTCAGGACACGGCCTAATATTCATCGTCCGAGAGTGTCAACCGCGCTTTGCCAAAAAGAGCCGTATCATTCGGGAATCGTTCTATATAATTCTATGTCTACAAATATAAAAGATATTATTAAATTGAATTTCTTCAAATCCGCGGTTAAAAGCTACCTTCTGCACCAGTGCTTCTACACTGTAAACGTACTTATTGATTTGAATAATAACTAAAGCCGTCTTGAAATTCATCACGCCATTGTTGAAGTACTTTCAAAATATCTGATAACAATTTCAAAACTATTTTCCTGCATGCTTGTATTATGTCTTATTATTCATATAAATTTAGTTGTTTATGTACTCAACCCTGACACGGTTGTGTACATTAATTCTGTAGCCCCATCCTGGCCCGGGTTTCTCTCCGGCTTTCCTTGGGGCAGAGGCGGATTTTTTAATAAAGACTCGCTAGGCTCTTGCCTAGGGATGGCATCAATTGAAATAATCGTTAGTGAATTGTGTTATTTAATAGTTACGAATTATCAACAATACTTTCCGAATGATTTATAGCTCGATAATAATAGGTACTTGTGAAATGACTTTTCTGTATTTTATTAAATACAATATTTGTTGGTATTTGTTAATACTATAACACGTGTCGAACTATTTTTTATCGTTAGGAGTATGTTGAAATGTTAAATCCGTCTGTGCCTTAGCGCCGTTGATCGGAATTGATGAGATGGTCCCTTGCTTGCTTCCGGAGAGTAAATTAGTTTATTGTCCTCCACTTGATCATACGCAGTTTGTAACTGCATTTCTACAATAAAGTTTATTTATTTATTTATTATATGTGGAATTGATATTTTTTTGTTTCGTCACGCTGTATGCTTTGAAATATATCAGATACGTCGATTAGTTATGGTCAAGAATAGTTCCGCATTAAACATTATTTATGAACGATACTTATGTAAATTCTTACAGCTTATAATTTGTGAGATTTCCCGGAAACTAGCTTTCAGGCGTGAAAAGAGTCCCGCCCCATCCTCTGACCTTCTGCCTCTCCCACATAAAACCCATTAAACTTATATACTAATGAGATGTCAACTTAATGATAAACTAGTGCTGCAAAACCATTGCACCTACTTTCTCATGTTTCTCAATCTGGACTAGAGAGAGGTATTAAGCATTCTATAAGGAAAGGGATGATTTTCACATGTTACTCTATATTTTGATCGTCTTCATTTTACCCAATTTAAAAAGAAATAATTTACTAACATTTATATAAAATAATCTCTAATATAAAAGTTCTGTTTTTTCGTTTTTTTGGGAGATAAGATCAGCAACATTTATATTCTATTTCAAAAGATATATTTATTAATAAATGTAAAGATAAATAGGATATTATTAACGCGAGAACTAAGCCAGCAGACCATAAATATTCTTATATAATTTAATTGGTAATAAAAGAGTTAATTTTTTTGCAATTTGAAATTTCAAAATTGTATTAATAAAAACTAGTAGTATTTATTTCAGTTAAATAGGCGGTACTGTTTGTTTTATTCACTCCATGTTGTTTCGTAACGCTTCTTATCTATCTCTTCAAAGAATTCTGTAAGTGTTAAAATATATTTTTAACAATAATATTTTAATGAGTGAAACTGCTATAAAGCATTGAATTAAAAATATCATGAAAAATAAACAAAAAGATTTATCAAACATTACCTTCAAAACAAAACAAAAATCACGTAGCCAAGTTAATTCTTAAAACGATAAGAAATAATATAAAATAACATCCTAACGCATCAAATAATATACACACACATTAAATATGACACACACCATGCACCAAAAAACCAGAAAATCCGGCAAAAGAAGCAGTGGACACATCTGATACGTAAGCTTACGCAGCAAAAAGATGCAGCGTCACCGGATGTGAGGTTACGACAAGTGCGTAGAGGTTGCGTGGGTGGAAGATTCACAATAAGAAGAGAAACATAAGATGCATACATTCCTTTGTTCTTCTTTTCAAAGTAACATACAAAAATGACACATCTACAAACATACTCTTTGGAGTCACACCATTGGCAATCTTAAAACTACGTGCCATAAACGCGTGCTGTTGTGACTCAACAATGAGTCACTGAGCGGTGGAGCACGTGTCATGCACAGTTGCTTGTAAGCATGTGAGGTGCTTAGTTGGTTTGGCAGTGTGTGCGTGACGCTATATGCAACCGGGAAGTTATGCGTTATGGTATGCGAGAAAGTTTTATGATTGATGAGTGAATTGTTGTATTGCGAATTTATAAAGGCCCTGAAGAAGAAAATATAAATTTTCGAAACGTCCGCAGTATGGAATAGTGTTATTTTTCTTTTTTCTCTCAACCCAATCTTAATAACCAGTTCATATTATATTTTCACAAAAGGTGCCTAATAAATTGCACCCTTCTATGAAAAAATAAAAGTAATTATATCTACAGAATATCAACAAATTTATATTTCTTATAAGTTCATAGACATATTTATAATTAAACTCAGTAATTCTTATTATTACAAGAGATAAAAAAAAAAAGATTAATAATTGAATATTGTCGAATATGAATTTGATTTTAGGAAATATGTGTGTTGCTTAATAACAGTTTCAGGTTTATTCATGGTGTTAATGTTTTTATTTGTTTTAAACTATTTTGGTTCACATATTTTTGACTTGTATATGTTATATTTATAAGTTTTTAAATATTGTTTATTTTCTTAAGGATATATTCCAGTTTATGAATTTAAGCTTTTTGAACAATGTATCTGTTCATTTTTAATTGTTTTTTCCTCTTTTCAGGTCCGTGTTAATATTAGAGTCAAATTTGTTGATGTAGCTTGCATTGAAATTCCTGCTAAGGTGGATAAATGAAACTAAAAGTTTCTTATCTCATTATTTCCTGCTTGTATGTAAGAAGTATTTTGTTCTCAGTTACAAAATAAAGATTTTGTGAAAGTTATTTCATGTTATTTCACTTACCACTTGAAATGCAATATGACAACTTTGGATGTTATTCATTTATTTAAATGGTTCAATTTATTTCAGTTTTTTTATTTGTATATATTATATTTGAGATTAAATAATTTTGTCATCTAACAAAAATGGAAATACCATTATTTGGTTGGATTTTGGTGTTGGGAGTTTGAACAATTTTTATACAGTGAAGTTGAAATTTTTATGATTAGCATCTTCCCTGTCAGAAATTTACTTCAACACTTCTAATATGTCTGTAGTATTAGAAGTGAGAAAATATCACCCAATTTGCTGTCTCATTCTTTGATCCTGTAATACATGACACTCCCAAAATAAGTGCAGTCTATTCTTATATAGCCAGGTACATCCCTCAAAAAAATACCCTTATAATGTTAAATTCCCTAACGTGTATCAGTTGTATGAATTTATGGTTTTTCATTAACTCAAATTATCCTGATTGTTCTTATCTTTTAACTTCGTTTCAATAAAACCAAAAATTTGAAATATACCCATAGCAAAGTAAAATCAGTTGATATTATGAAACTTCCATGTAATGCTATTGTCTAATCTGAAACTATTTGCATGACATTAAACACATTTACTATTATAGTATTGAAATGATAATTTCATATCTATTTCTGAGAATGAATACATAATAATTTACTTTAATTTATTTTTGTTGGAATTTGCCAGTTGTTGATCTACCAGATATTCTCCCTGTTGATCTATGAATCTCTTTTTATTTGTTATTGCTCTTTTGTAAAATTTAAATCTTGTTAAAAGAATTGTTAATCAATACTATACTAAAGCAGATAAATAAAATAATATGAAACATACAATGATAACTTTATTTTTCAACATACATACACTGACATAAAAAATTATTCAATGTATATGATCCATGTACATTGTTACATTATCAATGAGAACATTCAAATTTATACAACACATATAAATTATACATGCAAGTACAGAAAAGGAACTAGCAATATTTTGTATTCCCACATATAATATCAAATAATGAGTAACAACTGGTTATTTCCAGTTAAATATATTTTCAGGAATGCATCTCATTTGAGTATTTGATGTACTGCAAATGCTTCAGATGTGATGTTGTTCTTGATATTCATTGCACGACCCTTATTCAAGTTAAGTCTATGATCTTTCACTTGGTAGTATACTTAAGCCGGTACAGAGGAGACAGTCTGCCCTGAGCCTCTTCCTGTAGGGGGACTCTAAATGGGTCACCAAAAATCATATACACAGGAAAATTTTAAGTTGATTATGCTCTAAAACAGTTTTTAATAGTAAAATAATATTTGAGCATTGAATACAAATACATTTCAATATTTTAAATACCCTGCCTGGAGTGTTGGATTATGAACTAGCTATGCAAACATGGGGGCCTCAAAAAAGACTCCTGTCTCTTAGGATTAGGTACATCACTTCTTTACAGTACATATGACCACACGATTCAATAAAAATGCCACCATCACTATCAGAAACATTATCTCTTCAAGAATTAATACATCTCTTTGGAATGAGGTAAATGCTTTGGTTGCAGGAGATTCTAACCATAACATCAGTCTTATCTTCCAAAATTTCAGAGTATTTGTACAATTGATTGTGCCAAAATGTTATTTGTACATTGAGAGTAAATTAACAATTCTCAATCCATTGTTCTATTTTGACTGGCAGATAATAAAATATATTATTCGTTTGAAAATCAAGTTAACTCAATATTCTCGAAGTTGTGTTTGTTGTTCCCATTACAGCCGTTAGTTTTACGGTCAAACACCTGTGTACTCTTTCCATTGCTCCATTTTGCCACTTCTTGAGTTGAGCTGAACATGGTGTCTCTCCTGACTGTGGGTGGTTGCGTATTGCTCCTTGATGACGCAGGGCACCCTGCAAACATCAAACAGTTAAGAAAAATTTCTCTTTCAATTTAATTTCTAATTCAATAATTGTTTCTTAATTAAAATTATTTTATTTGTACATTAACTATTAAAAAGCCTATTGGTATTTGCTTCTTTTTGAAAGTATATGTTGGTATATTTTTATTTTGTTCTATTTATGGAAGATGTGATCTCCATGTTCATCATGTAGGTAAAATATTTGGACAACCGCTGATAAAATAACGTAATGCTGTGGTATCTCAAATAGCCCGGTAAATTTAGGATTGCTGTCCTTATGACATTTTCATACTTTTTAGTAAGTAGTGACAAGTAATTAACTCATGATTAAGTAAATATAGTAGTAGATAGTAATATAGAGTTCAGTCGGGACACAAAAACCTATTTGAGACATAACCAATTATAAGAAAAACTGAGAAGGAACTATTGCAATTTAAGATATTTAATTATCAAACACTTTTCCTGAAAAATGTTGATAAATTTTTAGAGAACCCGAAGTTTAAATAGTACAACAGAATTCTTGAGGAATCAAGTTTTCAATTTGCAGCAAATTACAAAGATACAGAACCCTCCAAAAAATATGAGGTATTAAAAAAATTTGGATGTAGGATTTTGAGAAATAATATATTGAATAATTAAAAAGCAGTATCAGTATTAGGTTAAAAGAACATTTCAGAAATATTAAATTTAAACAAACTGAAAAGTAGACAGTAGCAGCATGTTAGTGAGACCCATGAATTTCTATGAGGTGAAAATTATTAATACTGGTCCACCACAAATGGAACTTCTCATTTGGTAGAATTTCCTTTCAAAACTGTAAATCCTAATTGTTGAATTCTGAATTTTGAATGAAGAAAAATTGGATTGGGAGGTACAACTGAACCTCATTATAATAGATGATTGATATTCAAGTTTGTGTTTTATAATGAAAGGTTTATTACCAATTCATATGGGGACAACAACCTTCACAATTAGTTGAACTAGAAAAGATGAGTATAAATGCATAACATTTATCTGTAGAACATGGCCCTATGGAAAATAATCACTTGGTTTTGAAAATAAATTGGTTTAAAATAAATTCCCCTAGTTTTTGTTTGTGGCTTCATTTTTTAGTTAATATAGTTAATAGTAGGTGCTGTCAATGTTAATAATATACAAATACATTTTTAGATAAAACAAATATTCTTTATTATTATTACAATTCTTTTGAACTGACTATTACAAGTCTCATATCTTATAATGAGGTTCTTCCATACCTCTGTCTACCACCCAGTGGTCGGAAGAGCAGAGGTTCATTTCCAATGGGGTAATATTGCCTAAAACATGTCTTTCACTAAAGGCTAAGGTTGAATCTAATAAAGAAACATGAAAAACATGAGAATATTATATTTCAATTTAATACATCTTAAAACTTCACCAACTGGACTTCCTTAAGAATATCAACTACAAGTGTTGCATTTCAAATATATTCCTCTTTTATGAGCCATGCTTCAATTACATTTTTCAAAAAGTTAAAATTGCTCATTTTGAGAGTTCTGTGAGAGACCACAACACTCTGAAGTAAACTCTATAAATTGTTAATTTTCTCATTTGAAATTAATTTTGAATTTGAGAAAATGAATTGTTTTCAAAATGTTTATATGGTATGTTTTTCCAGCTTTTATTACATGTTATAACTGAATTTTTTTCAGATTTAATTTTTCCTATGTGAATAATATGTGTCTTACGTAATTTGTCATCAATAGTGTTGTAGATTCTTAATAAATAAAATTTCATTTAAATTGAATTACATTAGCTTTTTTATATTGTTTTTATTTATATTTAAAATGCTTTTTTAAAACAAATATGCACATGTTCATTTGAAAAGTAAACAAAAAAGGTATTGAAAAGGTAGGGTTGGAGAAAACAATTGAATTTTATGTAAGTTGACTACCATAATGGTTTTATTTTCTATAATACTTTATCTTAAAATGAGTTTTTGTCCAAGGTTGAATGTTGAACATTTACAGATACTAGGATGGGGTAAATAGGATCATTCAACAAAACAAATTGTAAAGAATGAATACTATTTTATTTGTAGTAATGAAATCATAATCTTCGATTTGACAGTCGGCGGGAAACTTAAATATTTTGCATCAATTTTACTGAGAGCTGTAAGAGAAAGATGAGAAAATGGACAGCAAAATATGAGAACACACATTAAAAATGTTGGAATTCTTCATAACACAATCGTGGGGAAAATAATAAATAATTAAACAAATAAAATCCTATTTTTTGTCAGTTTTTGATGGCAGTACAAAATGTGAAAAGGAAGAGATGACATGATTAACCATTATTATTAATGCAAGTATGCCTACTTAAGTTCCAAATTAAAGCAAACCATTTTGTTGGTATTTAATGTTTCAATTCCCAACAATTGTAATAGGTGCTTACAATCATGACCTTACATTCTCTCACATAATGAAATGATACAGAATCTGAAATGCTCCTGGGGAGAAAATATAATATTAGCATTCAATAATAAGAAATTTTAATGTTTTTAAAAGCTATTCGTTCACTTATTGATTTGTTTATATTGTTTTGAGAGTAGAATGCAAAATCATATACTTCACTTTTGTCAACCATGCACAACAATGTATCTCTAATCATAGATATTAGTAACAAATAATGTAAGAAAAAATTACAGTGGTACCTCTTTCATGTGGCATGCTTTGGACCTGAGGTATGCTGAATGAGGGATTTTTCTGTTTTATAGTTTTGTTTTAAAAACCCAGGATTTAACAATAAATGAACTTGATTTATATTCATGTTTATCACTTTATATATATTATGTATAGTTATCATTTAAATTATTGACAAAATAACTGATGATATAGAACAATTTTTGATAAAACAGTGGAGGTTACTGTCACAACTTTGGACAAATATCAAGGGCATGTATGAAATTAATGAAAATCAGCAATTTTTTAAATTTACAGTCATTGCCAAAGATGCTGGATTATAGTATATTCCGGATTATTAAATGCTGAACTTAAAAGGTTTTACTGTAGATTGGTAATTGAAATTGGGTTTTCAAAAAAAAAAAAAAATGTTGCTGAAATTGTTTGAATGCCTTTATGAACGGCAAGAAATATTCTTCATTCAACCAAAGAAACTTTTAATTATGAACTTTCTCAGAATTCATCCTGAAATCTTGGGTAAAAAATTCATAAAATATAGTGCCTAAAGGTGTAGGAAGGTACAAAATATAATGAAATAAATTAATTTAATTAAATGTGGAAGTAAACAGCAATATTACTATGAATTTATTTCAGGTATCATGTATATATTTTTATCATGTGCCATTGTATCATGATGAGAAAATAAAATTATATATGTTCCAAGTTTAGCTTTACAGAAAGTAAAATAAGCATTGCCATAGCAAGTGAAAGCTCATTGATTAAAAAAACAAAACATTTTTATTGGGTAGAAAATGTATTTATAATAATTCTAAAACATTAAGGAGGTAAAAATGATGAAACAAAATAAGACAGAGTAAACATCAGTATCAAATTATTTATCAAGTGAAAAATTCTTTCACATAGTTTAAAACTAATAACAATTTCATTCCCAAATTGAAGACCAAATTGAAATTCAACATAAATTGGAATAAATGCAATATTGGTGATACTTATTGTAACAGTTTTATGATTATGCTGAAGACATCAATACCATAAACATGAATTATAGGATTGAACTAGTCAGTTTCCTTTTGTACTTGAAAGCAAGTTCCTGCTGTTCTCTTGACAGTCCACAATATTTTCCTTCAAGGGATTTTGGAAACATTTCCAGCATGAATGCGCATTCACATCATGTCACGATGTACANAACGTACACTTTCTTCAAACTTGAATTAGTGTCATTTAATTTCTTTAGATGTGTATAAGAGACAGGATCTATATCATAACTGCTCATCTTCAAAGGATAGTTTAGCTATCCTTTGGCCAGTGGCGTACCGAGAAGGGGGAGGGGGCGGACCAACCCCCAGCCTCGTATCCGAGGGGGGCTCCGAAAAAACGAGAAAAATGGAAGATATGTACCTGCAGGAATATGAGAAAGGGACTTTGTATTCTGTATGGACGATTACGTATTAATATGCCCTGTTTCTTTTTAAGAGTTGTGTTAGATGAGCTGATGTCATACTTTTACAAGATATTAGTGTCAATCATTTTTCCATCTTTTTAGCCATGCGTGTGTCCGGGTGGTAGATAAGGCTCTAGATGGAATTTTGTCGGAACACCGCGGGTATTCGGCGGGGGCATATTAGGCCGAGCCTCTTTGACATAGTGAGTTCAGATTACAAGTGGTTCAGTGTAGAAACTGAACGCGATTGCTAGAAATTTTAGTTCTGTCCGTGTTGAAGTAAAAAACTTGTAAATTAGTTTAGTTTATATGTAGTGACATTGAAAACCTTTTAAATTTTATTTTCCAATTCTGCTTTTGACTGCTCATTGAATTATAATGTGTTAAATATAAATTGTCTTTACTCTCTCACTCCACTGACAAACATAGATGGAAAAATGTTTTCCAGGGATGTTAAAAAATAGGCAAACATACTTTTTACATTGAGTTACCTCATGAAAAAAAAATGTTTCACTAAAAGATAATTACGATTTTTAAAACTTCAGTTTTTGGAATACATTGGACGTATAGGTGTGTATATATAAAGTTCATTTTAAAAAGTAAACTATATTTTTAAGATGTTTCTTTGGCGCTATTGTGTACTGCCGCTAGAAAGTATTCGTAATTTCTTTAGTGGTATTTAACCGTACCGTTGTCGCGCCGATGACAATAGTCACTCATACGAAGTCATAAACGTGTAAATTAAAATTCTTTCAACATCTATTTTTTCTGAATGTTTTCATGGCAACAAAGCATGCGATCATATTAGTAAAATAAGACGTCTGTGGCATCATCTCAATGGTTGTCTAACCTCTATCCCGCGCGGTTTTCTTGGAATTCTGCTACAATTAGTGTTGGATGTCACGCGTCATCCACTCGATTTATTCTGACGCTTCGGTACTAGTAGATATGCAAACTCATTTGCGTATAGAGGCCTCCAAAACCTGTGCCTCCAAGAATACTTTCACCCCGGGTCTCATGAGATTTAGGTACGCCACTGCCTTTGGTGAAATTTCAAAATTTTAACCTTATTTCGGCTTACATTCTTCTAATTTTTATTCTGATAATTATTATCTAACTTCCCTGAAAGTCAAATTGACTATTCAGAGAAGTGCATATGCTTTAAATGCATATGCTTATACCAATCGCTGATGAGCAAACGAATGTTTGCCGGCAGCGATACCGAGAGTTCACCCATAGTTTTCTCTTTTCTCTCACTGCCTTTGGTATCTTATTTATGGACTCTAATGACCTTGCTGTTGACGAGCCCTTAAAACCCCACAAAAAAGTATCCTATTTATAGAGTACAAATTGTTAGTCTTTGTACTCTCCCTGAGAAGTCATCTGTACGAGTTTATTTTGGTGCTAATAATGGTGTGCTGGAAGCCGGCATTTTATTCCCATACCTTTACATTCCGGCAACTATAAACGATTATTAGAAATCATTTGGCACCATAATTTTATCACTGATGTCTCATAAAAAGCAGTTGTCTAATGTGATAGATTTACTAAGTTGTCGTCCATTTAGACCCAATTTCACCAAACGTAGAATAATCGCGATTTCCTTAAACGTGATTAGGTAAATGGAATCGCGATCACATTTTATGCGTTTCACCAAGCAAAACTAATTTGCAAAGTTTTTGCAGTGCATTGTGGGTAAATGGACGAAAAACTCATCGTGCTGCCCACCAGCGCCACCAACGGACACCGGAGGATGCAGCGGGTCTCCCTCCTGCCACTGAACATAATCTATAAATCGAGCCTCGAGCAAACAAGAAAAATGGACGCAATATTGATTGCAGTACTGAAGAAAATCGCGATTTGCGCTGGTAATCAAAAGGTCCCCGAGCGTTTAAGTGTAAACTGCGATTTTGTCGTAAATCGAAGTTGTTGGAACGCGCATTTCGATAATCACGATTTACTGCACAGAAAATCTCGTTTAAGGCATTAAGCAACTTGGTGAAATTGGGCCTTAGACTTGAAAACAGTTAAACAAATGCCCATTAACCGACAAATGCACATCGAAGTCTCTGCTTTGAACCAAAACGTACACTTTCTTCAAACTTGAATTAGTGTCATTTAATTTCTTTCTTCACGAAACTAACCTTTTTACCGTCCTGATTGTCACTAGATATTGGGATGGGTAAGGAGTTGGAGGACCAATTAACAAGCACGATAGAAGTGTGTCGCGAGTCCTCAGAGCAGGTCGAGTGCACACCTGAAGAGGAGAAGGTGCGCTGCCGATTCCTCACCTGCCCCCCACCATTCACACCGCCTGGGCCCCTGCGTCGTCTACGAATGTTGAAGATCCCATACACAATCGGATTCATGCACGAATTGGTGCACGCGAAGATGAAGAGTCCCTTCTGGATGCGCTGGTCTACTTTTTCTGCAGATTCCTTGTCGAACCAGTACCTGAAAAAATCAATGAATTTGAACCTGATTGCAAGTAAGGTTTGGTTTGGAATGTTTATACCAGAGTTTTCATAAAAAAAGAAAACAATATAGCGCGTACATGAAAAGCAGAATAGGTCAAGGGATGCACATAAAATGCAATTGCGCATACACAAAAATTCCATAAAAATACAGCACGCAGATGAAAATCGGAGTACTCTTGAAAAGGGGTGTTATGTGAAGGGGGGAGGAACAGCATTGTGACCCCTTTTACATAAAAACACAAAAAATACAGATGATGCGGAAGAAAATGTTTTATGTCATACGACTTCGGATTTTTATCAAAGATGTCTTCGATTATAAATCCAATAGTATATATGCATGGTTGCAGAGAAATTATTTTGACCTTATTCTCAAACAATGTCGAAGTAGAAATTTTTTTTAAAATTCGGATGTAAGGTGAATAGAAACGTGTTGGTTTTGTACGATACTTAACGCTGAAAAAATGTAATAGTTTTTCCCCTGGAATTGTATCAGAGAATTTGCGGATGTGTATTTACCGAGAAATATAACTACTCACTCGTATTACATCATGCTTTTATTCTCTTGTTTGTATTCCTCAATTTCCGAATGGTTTTGTGGTACGGTATGAATTCGAATTAATATCGAATTTCGAAAGGTAAAAATTCAGTCTCAGTCTAATTAATGGAATGAAAGTACGTAATCAAAATATTTGACATCATTCATTCATGTCCAAGTTTTGCCTTATTTATTGAAGACTATGACGGTATGTCGTCCCGATCTGCTGGTTGCTAACACCACGTTAACCAGAGATGATAACGGTCAGCGTTTAACCTTTCCAAGTTCCATAGTACATACAGATACCTCTCCTTGTTCTGTTTTCTTTTGCATCATTCCTTCTTATTCAAAAGATAGAAGATCATGTTTAACTGAGATCTGTTCTTAAAGAACTTATATTTACCTATGGTTTTCACGTATATGCTAAAAATCAGCCTAAAAATTTAAGAAAATCAATATTTAATTGATTGTACAAATTTACATTGTACAAATTTAAGAAAATCAATATTTAATAGAGCGGAGACATTACACGATTCATAACAAATAATTTTTAATCTAATTTACATTAAACTATTTATTTCTAAATTACCTATTCCAAAATTTCTTCAAATTCTTTGCATGTATAGACACAAAGCATTATAGCTAACCACTTTTATATGTATTATTTTAACACGTTTTCTAATATATTTCCGTATCTTAATTAGTGATTTGATAGAAACTATTTTGACCCCCTTTGATTTTTGACCCTTTTTACGTATTATTTTATGCACTTTTGCTTATTCCATTTACTCGAGAATTGATAAGGAAATGAGATGTGTCGAAATCAATATTAAATGTATCTTCAATCTAGTAAGTTAAATAAATAATGAGAGTATGTAAACTTTTCCAAGAAAAATAGATTGGTAGGAAATTTTGAACAGTGTGTTTCTTACATGAAAATTTCATTGAATTGAGTCATTTCTGTAGGAAACCAGCAAAAGGCAAAATCTCACATAATTTACCTTTTTTTGTGGGGCTTTATGGCTCGTCGACATCGAGGTCATTAGAACCCTAAAATTCTGTACAGGTAGGGAAAATGCAGTTACGCACTAAGGAGAGCCAACATGACTCTTCCCGCGTGTGGGACTCGTCAAATAACTTAACCATACCCACTAAAAACCCTCCTGAATCACAACATTCAAAACATATATCATTACATCAAAACATTACAACGAGGAAAATGAAAGATACCCTAGCGTCGGGATCGAAAAGAACAAGAGATGACCAAGGAAGGTCAGGAAAGAGAAAGGAAGGAGCATTGCACAAGTAAGTGAAAGTAATGCCAGACTCAGCTCGGGACCCCGTGTTTGCCAAACACGTACTTACTAGATGTAAGTCCCCTGGGGGGACATAATTGACATGTTTTTCGGCATTCACATAAACAAATCCTATGCCTGACTATGAAGATACTTTTTATTTTATTCTTTTGTAGTATTTATAAAAGGGGAATGTAGTGTGCTATTGAAGCTTATCTACATGGGGCGGATAAAAGGTGGGAGGGTTAGCTGGGTTTTCCAACAACTTGGCTCACGTGGGGGTGTTAGAAGGAGTAGTCAGTAACAGGAGGAGTTATTGATACTAGGAGATGGAGGTGGATAGAAGAAGACGGGTACGCTTTTCACTAGTCACAGCTATATGAACTGGGATATTAATGTGAAAAGATACAATTTTTTTCTGACCCCGCCGGAATTGAATACGGAGTGGCTTAATGGTGAGCAAGCATGTTAACCCTTTAGCTACCAAGATTCTGGGAATAGATATTTTGTTGCAAGCAGGTATCATTACCAGCAAGTGGGGTTATTGATAATGCAGACTCCAAATTGTTGAAATATTAAATTATGTAGTTTTTATTCGATCGAACTCGGATGCACATATATTAATCAATTTTTGTGAAAAAATTCATTAATCACTAATTATTTTGATTTAACTCACGCTTAGAACTGAATAATAAATGTACGATTTCTGTGGTGAGCTAGTAGATAACAAATATTAAGGTTGATATATGCTTAGCATTGCTTTTCTCGCGTTTTTGTAGAGATACGTGTGTAATTTTCAGATTTTAAGAATCAATTACTTCCTTCATTTTTTAAAACTCTATTCTTCCATTATTGATTTGCTTCCTTCAATGTTCTAGAGGCGTTCTTCGTGGATTTGAAATCGATTCTCACAACAAATTGATATAGAACAACTGGAAGCGGAAATTACAAAAATGATCTTCAGATAAAAATCATGTCATTTACGTGATTCACTTCGCAACATTTCTACGTATTTTTTTTAAATTGCTCCAATAATACTTGTTTGTGTTAAAGCGTCAAATAGGCACAGAACTCTTTACGTCATATAATCTGGATCCACAGCGTTCGCTAGCCGTTCTCTGGACAGCACAAATACCTTGCATTACGTAAGTCCCAGATCAGGTGCCATATGCTGCGTAATAGAATACGTCACGTTTATTGAAAGAGTTAAAGCTGAACTGGAGAACGCTGTTGGGCGCTCTGTTCCAAATTGTATGTAATAACTTTTCTCTTTTGAATGTATTCTTTCGTGAATAATAAACTCATTTGACCAAATATTAGTCACCCCTATCTAGAGCACAGGTAGTTCAGGCCAGAGGGGAAAATAGGTAAAAAGTAGTTTCTTTTTTGTACGATGTTTGTCATCTTAGAGATAAAATCATATTGTTAAACTTTTTTTTTCAATTTTTGTTTCAAAAATAGTAAGTAAAACTTCTTCGCTCGAAAAGTAACTTTTAAACTTTTTAGTGTAATTTAACTTCATATTTGAAATCTAATGGTAAATTTCAAATTTATGGGTAAAGACCCTTCTTAATAATTGAATTTCTCTCATGTGTTAAAAATAACAAAAGTTCAAAGAATAATTTCCCAGGTTGCGAAAGCAAACTTTTTGAGTTACGATGATATACGATTTTTTTTGTACGAAAAACAAAAATCATAATAAAAAAGGTAGGCACATTTTTGTTATATAGTGTTACCTAGGTGAGAGGTGGTTGTACATGGAAGTAGCAAAATATTTGTCTCCTGAGAGTGACTAATAATTTGTCCAGTTAGCTTATTAAACGATATTAAGCAGTTTTATTCACACTCTTGACTTTTAAGGCGTTATCCATAAAACACGTTCACTTTGAGTGGGGGGATGATTGTACGAAAATAATCAAATATAATTTTCCATCATTATATCTCGAAGGTACATTGAGTAAGGTTAATTATACATATTTAAAAAAATTATATTTATTTAAAACACATGTTATATTTAAGCAATATTTACATAGTTCCGTTCTAAAACAGAGTTTTTATTGATCTTCAATATACTTGCTTTTTTTCTAATTTCCTCAAACTTCGTAAATCAATGGTGGCAATGTTTCTGAATCACCGTTCACAAATCATTGTTAAAATGTAATCAGTACTTAAACGAGTTCTTTATAAGGTGTTTAGCGTATATTATTTCATGTCAGTGAGATATCGTTCCGGGAGGAACATAGTGCAGTTGAAAGTGTTTGCCACAAGCATAATATAAGGAATTACTCAAATTTTGGCTTATTACTTCCCAATTACACAGTGTGTAAGGAAAATAGTAATCGGTCGATTGTTTTTGAATATATACACACACATATACACATCTCTTCGGATTTTTTCGAATTGGCTCCAGGAGAGTCTATATTCATATTTTGCTGATGATGTCCAATGTCGAATTTGTGTGTGTATGGTAAGATAACTCTCGAACCTGTGTTATTGAAACCAAACTTTGGATTTGACTTTGAATGCGTCGGGAAGAGAAGCCTGTTTCTGGACAGCTCATTCCGACTTCTTTTACATACCGCGCTTCACTTCCGGTTTCTTAATATTCGAAATTATGAAAATATTCGTAGAAGTATTTTGATTGGTCTGTAAATTCTGTACGGTACAGGTTGCTATACCGTATTCCTGTATGTCGCATCGTTTGCGAGGTACAGAGAAAAGTTATTACACAGAAAAAGGGTTATCTTGGAGGAGCTTTTTTTAAATCTGCCGATAAGGATATTGCAAAGAGTTTAATGTGGAAGATAATGCATGCAATCAATTTTTGCTTATGTTATTGTGATTTCTAGGACTCTACTATGTATTGTGATGATAAATATTTTGAAACTGATTGATGTTGAAATATATAAATATCTTGTTTAATAATTAATATATAGTATTATTTCTCTTTTGGAAGTGTTAATACCTTTCCCTTAATTTTTTGTGGTTTGTAGGGTGTTTAGCGCCATGAGTTTTTGATATGAATTGTAATTGGAAAGCTGAGTGGGATCCACTCCAGATTTTATTATTTCTTTGTTGAAGCTTCATCATATTTATATTCCTATATCAATGGTTGAATGAAGACCAGGTCAATTATGCCGGGCAATGAGCCAGCTTATCGCTTTACAATGTAGTGGGTGACTGCCACTCAATATCTGCGGGATCAATAATGTCAACAACTTTACAGGAATATCGTGTTCAGTCTCCGTATATGTAGGCAATATAATTGAGATTGCGTTTAAAGGATTACTGTCTTCTATACCACATAGGAGTGCAGGGACGTATTATTCACCAATTGAACCAATTAATTTAATAGTTTAATCTCATTGAAAGTAAATGTGAAAAAATAGAGATGGACATACGTTTTGGAAACACCAGTTTTCATAATAATATGACAAATAAGTAATAAAAGCAGAAAGAAATTTTCTTAGGGCGTTTAAATGTGTATAAACTGTAGGTAACATGAAAGCTGTTAATTTGTGTGTGAAAGAAAATGAAATTATCTAGATTGCTTTATATATTTATTATATTTTATTGTGTTTATTATATTTATTTATTGTGTACACAAGAAAGTGAAACATTACCCTTTTAAAGTGTTTTTTTAAGAAGTAGACCACGGCATTACTACACTAAATTTGATATGCTAATTTTGAGTCATTTTAGCATTACCTTGCCTCATCGATCTCGCAAAACCTGTATTACGTAGTTATTTTGTATTTCGAATTAGTTTTAGATTTGTTTACTGTATCACATCTAGTTTTCGAATCCCAAAATTGCACATATGCAAGTAGATATACATAAAAATTTATTTATTTTTTATGCCAACTACAACCGAAGTTACGTAGATGTATGTTTGAACATGGAGTCAATTTTCGGTTCTACTGTCCATGTATTTTAAAGCTTTTCTTCATTATATTTGTCCCCCTAGGGGACTTACATCTAGTAAGTATCGATACAAAAAGTCGACAGAACTGGAGAAATTTCTTTTTAATTTTTAGGGAACTTCAAAGTAACTCATACGCAAACAAGTAACTTCACATATCGACCAATGTTCTCGCCTGCATGAAAAAATCATTAACAACAAATCACATATGTATAGGAACAAACTTTGGCATCGGATTAGTTCTAGACTCCCACAGCACTTATTCTCCACTTCTGAGAGTTACCTAGCACTGCCGCGGAGTCACCTTTCACATGGTCGCATGAGGTTTGGCTAAAAAAATAACAGGATTAGCGCTATAACATTCTTTAATCTTTTTTTCTTCTCACAACTTTAACGTTATCCCTTCTTTACATTACCCTCCCCGATGTTTATACCGTTCCATGTGAATTTTCCATTTGTCGAAGCAGTGTTTCTGTCATGTTCTGAGAGCACGTTCGTGGTCACCGAAATAAATCTCGTACCTTTCAGGGCTGATTTGAACGAAAAATATCGTACGGAGCAAAAGGTCTAGCGAATAGGGTAGATGTTCAAATCGAGAGGATGCCGTGCTTAGCTTAAACATCTAATGCAGTACGGACCGGGGCGTTATCCCGATGAAGAATCATTTTCTTGTCTTTCAGGTCGCTTTCTTCTCTCTTGTTCACGGAGAGAAGCTAGGACCTCGAGATAATTATTCTTAAAAGACGGGTTTTTATGACTAAATAGCCGATTTTTTCTATATTTTCGTCCGTTGATGTTGGAAGTCGTCCTGGACGTGGGTCATCTTTAATCTCTTTTCACTCCCCATTGAATCGTTTAAATCACTCAAACACCTGAGTGGGTGATAAACATTCATCATCGTAAACTTGTTGTAACTAAAAATAGGTTTCTGAGGCGGACTTTCCGAGTTTTAACTAAATACTTCACATTAATACTTTGGTTTTTTTTTACTTTTCCGATGTACTTCGGGCACATGATCTGATAGAAAGGAAGACCACGGCCCGAATGAGGGGTCGGCAGGCGATTCGGTGGTGGGAATGGAAAGAGCGGATGTCACATTACTCAGCAGTGTAGCGTTTTACCTCGACACATGCGCTGGTTGTCATTCAGTCCGGTTACTTTTTAGCCAAACCTCGTACGTGGGATGATAAACTATCAGAGGAAAGAAAGGAAACCAAGGAAGAGAAGGAAAATTAAGAAGAATAACCCTGGTAGAGATCAAGAGGTAGAGCAACGGGCAAAAAAGCGAGAAAATGAAAGAAAAAACATCCGAGAAAGTCACTTTGGCCAGTGCTTTCCTGAAGGTACTGTAGTTGGACAGAAATTGAAGGTAATCTAATGAGAGGCTATAACCCAGTATATAAGTTTATCAAAATTTTTAATTCAATTAACCTTCACATCTCTGTTTTGTGATATTTGAGAGAGTTGTAATTACGTAGGTAAGTTAATAAATATGCCGCAAAACTGGATACAGACAATAATAATCAAAGTAACTTCTTGACATTTATTTCACTTTTTGACATAATCACTCTGTAAATTCAGACATCTCATAATGTTCCAAATCCTTGAAAGCCAGTGGCAAAGAAGTCTTTTGGTTGCTATCGCAGCCAACGAGTAACCTCTTGGATTACGGCATCATCAGTTTCAAAATGATGGTCACTCGATTTGAATAATTTCATTACGAATATTTGTTCCACACCGTGCACTGTAACTGCAGTTTACACCTCCGCAGGACGAACAGGACGCTCCCCATCCCTGATACTTTGCCTTCCCTTGTTAAAATTCCGTGAGAAACTGTTGTACCATACACGGGATGCATTTCGCGATGCACTTCTTCAGTGGACAGTCCTTTGACCCACAAAAAACGCACAACTGCACGCTGTTCTTCTTGGGTACACTCATGCAGCACAACCGCTATCGCGCTCTGGCTGCCTCTGACTAACGACCTATTCGACAAGCATACATATGCTGCTATGTGCTGGCGCTCGTAATTTAAAACGGTACGAGGGAAACTGACGTTTGCTACTTATATATTAACTTGCCCTCATAGTTGCGATGTGAAGTGTGTTATCACATCTCCTTACGCGAGAAACATGTGACAACACGAGATTTATTAACGCATCATGGAAGGTGATGGACATCAAATCCGCGATGGATTCGTAGTTTTAGTGGGGGAATCGTTGATATGATTGGCAATCTAGTTGCACTTCCTTGATTAATGACAAGCTACACTTTGTTGAAGGGGATCAATTATGAACGTAGTCAAACAATGAAGTCTACAAATATTTTACACTCCAACTCTCAAAGCATTTTCTATGAAATATCAATATCCAATACTCACATGGAGTCCCGGGAAGTTCATTCAAAAGTAACCACAAATCGGGTTTGCAATTTCCACAGCTTATGAAGTGAAATAGTAAATAACTTAATTTTTTGAAGAGAGGATAACGTAAAAGGAATAAAATGTTTGTCAATGATTTGTGACTTTTTCAGTTGTTCCGGATCCTCTAAAAATATAAGTATATCTGCAGTTCCATTTAAAATCAGAATTAATGGTGCTATTTATATCTATAATTATTATATTATAAAATATTACTCTTTTATAGATAAATAAGTGTATTTCGTTCTACATTGTGGCCTTCAACATGTGTAATAAATAATGCAGTATCCTAACGTGTCAAGAATGAAATAAAGCAATTGAAAGGTGTGACACTAATCCTTTCAGCGACCCTTAAAATCATGTATTCAATATTAATATCGACAGTTTCCATCATTTTTTCATGGAACCCCCTTACCACCTCTTCCCTAAAGGTTATTCTTACAACTTCAGTGTTTTTCGACGTACATTCAGTTATCTGTCTATCAAGTTTGATTGAAATTGATCCAGGCATTTCGGAGTTATAATGGACTATACACACATAAACACTTACACCCACACCCACATCCCTTTTATATATAGATTATACTCTAACAAATAAAATTATTAAGTCAATAACATTTTTATAAAGTTATAGGAAAATTTTTAAACAAATTTTCCACAAAACACATTCATATTAAAAAGCAACGAGGAGTTGGGATCTTTTAGTCCCTATCTTAAAAATATGCTTTCGTGAATCATTGTGACTTTTATTTAAAATGTATCTGTCAAGGAAAAATGTAAATCTACTAAAACTAATACATACTGATGAATTTCAACAATTAACCAGCGTTTATTCTTAATCTTGTAGTGGAATGCTAATATTATAACACTCTCTCTCTTAAGATAATTACTGTAAAAATTATGTTATATGGAATAGTTTATAAGTTCATCACTACAGATAGATTAGTATTATTATCTTAAGAGTAGACCTTTATGAATACAGTGTACTGCATGTAAGTGTATTGCATTTATTTACGTAATAAAGTATGTCTTCTGATGAAAAAAAAAAAAGGTTTAAACATCATTCATTGGTAAACGTAGTAATTTTTTTTTGACAGTTTGTTCTTTCAGAAAATAATAATATTAATATTTTTCATTTCCTACATGTTAAAATAGTTACCGTAACTTTTTGTCAGTAGTTGTCTGATGATGTCCCAAACTGGAGGTCGAAACGTTGTAAAGAATATTTAATTGAAAATAAATCGAGTGTGTAAAAATAATATCGTAATTTAATAATTTAAAATAATATTAATAATTGAATCAAATAATTTCATATGACTGTTCAGTATTGCGTTGGAATATTCTGAGAAGGATACATGAGAGACGCAAATAAGAGATTTTTATGACCCTAAATGCATTTTTACGGTTGTCTAATGTTAGACGATTTCATCAGCCATTTTTACAATCAACTTGAATCAATGCTTGAACCGCGTTTGCTGCGCAGTTTCCGCCATCTCTAGAAATCGCGAATCTCCGTCACGTGGCCGTCAACTTGTCAGGCGACCTGAAACCCTCGTTAACAACGCGGTGATGGTGACAGCGGTATCTGATAGTGTCCAGTGAACGCGTCAAAGCTGTTTGTCAGGCAATACTCCTTCGGCGGTAAGGAGTGTGAGGATACAGGTGGTCGTAACGTAGGCAACGTGACCAAAAAAAAATGAATTTAACGGTTTTGTTTACAACAGTCCAATAAAAAAATTAAAATTCATGTTTATCAACGTGAAGAACTGAGAATGGTGTTTATAAAATCACTCCAAACCCATAATTTAACCAAACTTACCTTATAATCAAGTTAAAATCATATTGAGTCAGAAATGTTGTGATAGGGCACCCATTTTAGCAATGCGCAGTGTAAATACTTTAAAGTCAAATGCATCACATTTTCCGAACAACTTGACAAAAATGGAATTTCTTGACATTTATTTTGCGACATTCGCTTTCTTTAAGTTTGGATTTCCATGATTTAATTATTTTGTGTCACATGATTTGTATCATCTTAACTATCTTTTTTGGTGTTAGTTGTATCTTATTAATTATTTTTGAGTAATTTTTTTGCGGAAGCAATCTAAAGCAAACTACTGAGTTGATTATGTGTTCAATTTTAAACCATAGAGCCCGTATCGTATTAATCATACAATTTCTTATCCACTGAAACTACATTACAATGCAACCGGCTGTACTGCCGATGAATACAGGAACATCAATTTATAACGCGAATAATGTACGTCGTGAAACCCAGTATGTGTAACGCGAGGTCGGGTTGAGGTTTGATAACTAAAAGCATGTATTTCATTATAAGTTGCGTTGTTTTGAAGAATATGTAAACTAATAACCGGAGTAAATTTAAATAACTTTTTAAAATTTGTTTGTTTAAGATACCTCTTTGATGCCTAATTCTTACCATTTTCCCATTAATGTTTTTGCATGTGAAAGTAGAGTAATGCTACAAGGAAACGAGGTGGGTATGGAGACACTCGGAACTGGCTTGATTTTTGTGTGATCTAATAATTATGTAAATAGTGGAAACATCAGTAAAGAATCCTTTGATAAGCGCACGCCGTCAGGGGCGGATCCACGATTTGATTTTAGGAAGGGACCCATAAAGAGAAAAACAGGACGAGCGGGTTCCTCCAAAGGAAATTAAATGAAAGTTCTTATTGATACTGAAATTTCCTATTTCTATAAATAACGCATCCTATAAATAAATAACGCATCAACTTAAATTGCAGTTTTCATAAATAACCCTTAAAAATTACGTTTTTGAAATAATTCGTGTTTTAACGAAATTTTTACTTTAGGCGTACCTGCTAAAAAGTCTATTCTATGCTTCAGATTTTCTCAACAGTTTCAACGGTAATACACATGAAAACGAAAACGTTTCGGCGTTCCATCTAAGATTATAACACGTACGAAATTATACTGATTCAGTGGTATTACAAGCAAGGATGAAAGTGGTTGAATTGATATAAAAAATAAAAGTGTATAATTTTTACCAAATGAGTGAGCAGAGAAAGATAATCCCGCAGAAACACCCAAAATTTAAGTTTTCAATGAAAGACTCTTGAAGCTAAGGGTTGATAAGACGTAATCTACAAGTTTTCCAATCAATCATTCAAGAATCGAACAATGTTATGTTTACCCATTTTATAAGAACACCAATAATTAATTTATTGTACTATTCAAGTTCCATTACTCCAATTACTGGTTGTTTATTTTCTTTTATTCATGATTTACACTTTTCCGATTATCTTTATATTGTAAATTTTATCTACGTAAATTTCTATTAGAAAAAGTGGCTAGTAGTGCGAGTATGCAAGAAACGAAATATCGCAACCCTATGCCTATTTTAAAGCGCAAAGCAAGTTATATGAATTCGACTTTTTACACAGATTTTATTAGTTCGTCCTGTTGCTTTCAAGGGACATACTTATTTCTTTTCGAAATAAAAAAAACTTCTTTTTATTGTTACTAGTTCTACCTCTCTTTTGGGNGACAGCTATACTCCCGCCCCTGTTCCAACAACCTGATATTACGTAAATTAGCGAGGTACTCTAATTAGAAGGTTGTGACTCCTCTGGGTTGAGGTATTCAATGACGCTGACCATAGGAATTGATACAATGTATTGTTTATTAATATATAATCAATTGTATGAAAATAAACTTTACCATAATATTCAATAAATATATCATCAATATTTATCATAATTGCAATATATTGTAACTGCTCGCAATTGTTGCATAAGTGTATATTCCCATCTCGACAGCAGATTTACTTTGATTATTGTTGAATGCTTCGATCGAATTGATTTGATAGTTATTAACGACAAAATATTTTTATTTCTTTGCGACGAATAAAGATTTCAGACTCCTAACAGAACAAAAATATTATTTACACAAAATATAGAGAAATATTTATCAACAAAAATTGGAAGTAATTAAACCATAATTATAATAAGAGAACTGATCAAGCAAAACATATATTCCAAATTTTGTGATGGATGTCGTTGTTCCTTAAGCAACTCGACAACATACATTAGTTAGAAGGGTTCTAATGACCTAGACGTTGGCGAGCCCAACCCCCATCAAAGAACAACAACATACGTAAAATGTTTTGACACGAAATTTACGAACTATATTTGTTGTAATGTTGAATAGAATCAAAGTTGCAGAAAGAGTTTGAAGTTACAATTCACTTTTGGTATTTTACTTGGTCGCTGCACATACAGCTTTATATACCGAGAAATCATGTATTGATCTGTTAATTAAATGAAAGGTCTGCTAATTAAATTAAATCATGTCAGATTTGTTACATATTTTGTACCAGTTTTGGATCTATGAAAATGACTAATGAGATATAACTAATGAGTAAAATATCCCACTTGTTTCAATGATTTTCGTATTATAAAATAATAAGTATATGATGAACTTATTTCATGGATTTTAGAATTAATCCAACATGATAATCCGCTAAATCTTTCGTTCATTCTTTCTTGTTGTTCAATTAACAAATTGATAATGTATGATTTTTAAATCGGTATTTCATTTGTGATTCAATTTCAATTAACAGTTGTTTTACACAGTTGATTATCTGCTCACAACTTTAAAATATATAAAAATCAAATGAACACTCTTATATTTTTACTGCAATTAACTGTTTAAACGAAAATTCGCAAAGAAACTTGAAATGTTTAAGTCAAATGAGGCACTACCTAAATTATCGTCTTTCGTTTCTTATGAGAAAACTACTCATAAAACTGTTTGTATTTATTAGATTTATTATAATACACGAAGTCTTTTTTTAATATTTTAAAGTAAAATCGGAAAGCAATAAGATTATCTTATCGGTCTATATCTTGCAAAAACCCATTTAAAATAGTTTTATTTACAAAAGAAAAGTTTTAATACGATAAAAAATGAAGGATGGCGTAAGTTCCTTTATTCACGACAAATACTATTTAGTAGTTTAAGGCTGAAAAGGATTCTACCCAAACTATATATAAAAAGACATCTGTTACGTACTGGATGTTAAATGCATGGTAAATAGTATCCATACTTTAAAAATACATTGTCTTGAATTCATATATTTTTATTGATCAATGATAATACCTTTTTTATACTTGATGAAAAATCGGAAATAATAGGATTTTTAATCTCACAGATCTAGAAACTGTTTTCAACCTTTCCTTCCGTTTCACCTCAAACCAACACTGCCTTGCTTTCTCATTAGTTACCGACCTCGAGAACACTTTTTCTCGCAGATAACGAGACGTCAGACGCGACGATGCAGAGTCTTCTTTCGCGACCTTCGCATTTGAGTCAACGGATCTTCTATAGTCCGAATGTAACTGGAAAAATGATTGAGGTTACGGCGTGGCTGTGGTCATTCCACAATACGGAGATGTTTAGTTCGGTTAAGACGGTGCTATAACACAGTCGCGACAGTCAGTATAGACGTGCTTCTAGGAGTAAGACCAATACACATTTATTTGCATAAAATTACGTTGTTGGCCGAGGAAAGCAGGAGAAATACAAATTAACCATAAGAGAATAACTAAGGACGAGAGAAGAGGAACATAGATATTAACTAGAGAATCGAAGTGAGCGTGGCAAGTACGATGGAGTAATGGAACGACGGGGCGACCAGTTTTCTTTTACATTCCGGACGTGACACATGCTTTTAGGAAGTGGTTCAGACCAGGACGGGAAATGATTGAGATGCTGACTGGACATGGAAATTTTGCAAAGATACGAAGGACCCCTTCGGACGTGACAGGGAGGAACGCATTTGCGAGAAAGGAAAAGAAGACAGAAATCACGTGTTATATGACCTCTATAATATAGAAAGACGAGACTTAATTTTGAGAGTACTGAAAGAAGGGGTCAGACGTTTGATAACGACTCGGACGTGATATCAACAAGAACAAGATGTAACATATTCCACGAAGTCGCCTGTAGAATGTGCATGGTACGCGAAGCGATGAAATGACGTACGAATAAGTACTGCGGTGTGGTAGGAAAACACGAAGAAAAATTTTCCCCGTATAATGACTCTGTTAAAAATACGGGGAAAACCTAAGTTATGGTTCATTCAGATTTATTAATTCATTTGTATTAAGATTGTTGTTGAATAAATTACTTATTACCGTTTGTGGTCATTTCCTGCGTCGTAATCCTCACCAGAGTTTCTATCGCACCGTTACAGGCAACGCTGTGAGCTCGCCAAGACGACGCCTTCCCTGTCAATCGTTCAGACGGTGAAGAATTTCTCTTGATATCGTTCCACGACCACTACGCAGAATATTATTTCAGTTTTATTCTGATAATAGGTCACATATACTACGTCTCGTGCAAAATTATTTAAAATCTGTAGTCCATCCCGATCAGGGGTTTTTAGTTTCTCCCCGCTACTTTCATACAATTGATGGTCCCTTGTTTCCGGACAATTAAGCAGGGAGCTAGTTTCTCTAAAGGTCGTGAATAATTTTTATTCACATTGCGCAGTAGAAAACGAGTAGCAGGGACGGTCGATATTTTTTAATTTATTTCCATTTAGAATCTTCTCCTAGGAACATAATTTTTCGAAATTAAATAAATAAAATTAAAAATAAAACATTTGTCGGAAAAAGTAAAAAAAAACCTTTTATTGCTTCTTGATATTTCATATTATTTTATTTTCTATTTGTCTCTTTATTTAATTGACTCCCTTCGCCGAGACTTCCATTTGAGACTTTGCCCCAGTCAGTGGGATGCTTCCTTTCCCACTTAGTCGCCTTTAAGCGTGGGTATCTCTCAGGCATCGATCATGAATCGTTCTTCTTCGCAATGCTTACTTACGGGGAAAACGCAGGGTGATGATCTATTTTTGGTATAGTGGTTCGAGTACAAATACAATTGTGATTGAGTGATTTTGAGTCAAAGCTACACGATGAAATATTTTTCATTTCAGTTTCACCGTATGAAACACTCTACATTTGCGTCACACAATGATGTGCTTGCCGTTTGCAAATAAATGAGTCAAGTTGTTTCTTCGCGGAATGTAATTTTTAAATGCTGTTTTCGCGGAATGGATAAAGGGAAAGATGAAATAATATCCGACACATCTTTTAATGGTCTAAATTACATTTTTGGGATTTGCTCCGTCTGGTTACGCAGAAAAAAGCGAAAAGTTATTGGGAGTTTTGCGTATTATAGTATCAGATGATTATGAGAATTTCTAAGAAAGTTCTCTCCCGAGGGAATATGACATATTTTTAATCTATAATACTTGAATTTGTTTTGCATAATCCTCTTTTACCTTGGATTTATTTTATTATTTTTATGCTTGCTACTTTGAACTTAATATTTTTTTACTGACCTGGGCTGTGTATTCATTCGCTTAATTATTCTCACGCGGAATTAATATGAATTATTTCTCTTTTATTGTCAGTCCACAGGGTGGACAAGTGAAGAGGTGATGTCAAAGGGTTTTCGTCATGAATAAGTGATCGAGGTATCGTAGAAACGGTAGAAGTGTTAAGAGCATTAATCGTAACAATATTACATCAAATATATTCGTAATATTGCGGTGCATCGAAGAATAATTTAAATATCTTGCTTCATTGTAGTCTAGGATGAGAGAAAAGACATTACTTTGCCGTGGTGACCTAGTGGAGAAAGTTTGTTTCAAAAACTTCCAAGAGTCTAAGAGCCTTAGAATAAAAAAAATACTCACAAAATACATTTTTCATATGCTAATCACACACATCATGTTCTCTTTCAGATACAGAAGGCAATATTGTACTATAAGGACTGTTCTAGCTGAATTTGAATGGTCTTAGAATAAACAAGGTGTTTTTATAACTATAGTTTATATTTAAAACGCAATTTAATAGTTTATAAAAAACTAGTTCGTCACATTAAGCCTAATGAAAAATGCAATGTATACTAATACAACAGAATGCTAAGAATCGAGAGGAATCGTAGGAGGGAAGAATTCTCTAGCTGTACATCCTTTTCAGTTCATCGAATCCATTTCATTGCATCATACGATCATTTCGACGTAATTGCACGTGACGTTTGCCAATGTATTTAAATTTGTTTCACAATTCCCGTTTTATGTACCTTGATAACTATGTCTAAAAATTGTTCCTTTAAAACCTCAAAGAAAGATAAATTTGCGTCGATACAAGTGTTACTTTTATAAAACGGATGCTACAAATAAAAGGCTATCCTTTATAAAGTGATCTCCATATCTAGAATCGTTAGTTTCTAGGAAGTGATCGAGTTAGTTGATCCAATATTGCAATTTTCATTGAGTGGTCATGACATGAATTTTGCTCCTTAAATATTTTATTTGAATGTTTCTTTTTCATTTTTTAAAATCTCAAAACGAATCTTGAAGTATCGCTTAACATGAATTACTTTAAGTACAAACAATTTGTCAGATGAAAAATTTTAATTTTAATTTCATAATGAATATTTTATTAATTCTTTTATACCAAAACAATAATAATTGACCTACCATAAACATAGTATAACCTCTCAATAAATCTGGATGTCTTTTAATCTGCTTAAGTAAGAGAAGAATAAAATATTATTTAAGTTATTGTTATGATCTAAATACGTTTCATAGAAAAATTCTAAGCGGAAGAAATTGATGTAATGTAATTAGGGACAAAAACTACTTCATCATCGGGGTACTTCATTCTACACAAAAATGAGCAAATCACTGGACAATGTCAAAACATAGCTTTTGTTTTCGCTTGTCACTTAAGACATTCTTTTATGTTCACAATATCCCGTAGTCTGTTACTTCAGGTCATTTCATCCTAATTTTATAAAGCACTTTAATTTTCGTGGACAGCATTATTTTTAATTCGACAAAAGTTATCACGAGGAGTATGGGAAATATTTTCGAATGTTTATTTGCGTGGAGTATCTATCTTAAATTTTTTATTTCCGAACAAACAAAATTTTACGATAAGTGAATAGCTCAGTTAGGTATATGACAAAATTGTAAATATGACGATCATGGGCGTCACCATAGAAGGTTGTCAGGGTGAGTCATTTCTATAGAGATATCAATAAATAATATAATTCATTTTTTTGTTGGAACATATACATTTTCCTCGTATTATATTTATCATATTTCTCGAAGTTTGTGAAAGAGTGTGAAACAGCTACGAAGAAACTAACTAAAACGCATCTCGTTTAAAAATAATTCTTGACGTAAACTTCAAAAATTGTAAAACTACATTTAGAACTTCGTCACACATTTCAATGGGCGATTACCATAACCTACAAATATTTTTAGCACCTGACGCGAGGAAAAAAATATTCTCAATTAATTAACTACTGACACGCATTGTGACATTTTTTCAAACGTCCCTGTTTTTATTATCAGAGACCTCTAATTCGGGAAATTCTGCACAAGTTTTACAATCATATTGGTAAAAATTTTCTGAAATATTGTATTTTGTGTGTGCAGTATTTCAATGGCGGAGTGAAAGTTCTTGTTTTGACCCACTGTGGACACTTCCATCTTACCCTCCCTCAGACTTCCCCGCGCCAATCTCCGAGCATCTCCCGCGGAGGATGGCAAATTGACGACAAGGCCGAAGTCTGCGTTTGACATGTAAGGGAAATACCGACGAAGAGGCGAATGCGTACAACTTAGATTAGTTTCTTTTTCATTGGGAGATGCATTAGTGCATGAATATAGTCAATAATTGGGGAACAAATTATCCTTCAACTCATTTACATCATTTTCTTTTCATTTTGAAATCGAATTTAAAACAGTTTCTTGAAGTTGTGGATAAACAAATTGATACATTTTTATAAATAAAGTATGAGGTAAAAATAGAGTGAAACTGTGAAGGGTCCTATTGCTTATAAATAAAGTTTTATCGACTTACTTTAAAATTCAGTGTTATAAATAATGAAATTCTCTATGTTGGTATATCAACTACTTACCAGACTGACATAATGTTGTATGGAGTCCAACACATGAAGAAAACCAACACTATGACAACCGTCATCTTCAGTGTTCGCGTTTTGGCTCGGCTTAGGAAACCCAGACTGGATCTCCGGAACACGTCTGGAATTCACCATTTTAGGATATAAATTATACTTATCAAACTGTCATCACTTACGCAAAACTCATTAAAAGGGGAAATAAATTAAATGTCGATTGTGGTGAATTACCTATGAAATCACTTCATTATAAATGTACGCTTAACATACGAACATATTGGTATTGGCGTCCTAAATTTTGTTTAATATGTTATGAAGGTGTTGTGAAGGAAATAATAGGCCATAATTTCGGAACACTATTCTTTGTTAAAAGTTATAACTCGGGAACTTTGGACTAGTTTGGAAACTTACAAATGCCTAATGAATAAACACGAAAATAGATTACTTCCAGTAGACGGTCTGAAATGAACCTAAACCAGTTTAGTGGTATGTGTTTTGTTATTTTTGTGATAAAACGTTCATATTTTAATAATTTGAATCATTATTTGAAGTTCAAATCCATCATTAACTAATGTCCTGATATATAAATCATAGAAACTAAAGTTTTACATCTTATAAAACACTTTTAGGATAAATAAGAAAGTAACTTCAATCAAAAATGTCAAAAATCTAATTAAAATATATAACCTTCCTCGTACACATGAGCTTTACACACATCTCATAATGTGATAGCGTGTTCACTACGTAATAATAATACAGTATAATTTGCTTTCTTGGCTAATTTCACCTAGGTTCACGATCGCAGTCACTTCTTGATATTCTATACTCACAAAAATACTCAAATCTTAATTCTTTTTGGAAATATCAACAATTGAGAGCCCTGTTTCACATATTCGCTACAATCATTGTTCTTACGGAGCGAAAACTCGAAATACCATAGCATGCGTTTTGAAATTATCCATTCCTCCCGACATCGTGCCTGTGAGACACTGAAAGTTTTAGCGGTTAGGGCCGACATCGTGCTTCACGGGCACTATACTAATTTTTTAAAAGAGCCCTGCTGCTCCCCGGAGCACGGAAAGGATCAAATAAACACCCGGACTTCTTCCAAAAAAATTGAATGAAAGGTACTGAAGTGCATGGGTCCTCAATAGTGTTGACAATATCGACAAATGAAATTTCCCCGGTGGCTATGGAGCACGTCTCGAGGATTAAGGGTTAAGTATCCCACCGAAGGAATTCCTCTCCAGAAAGGTCTCGTACGAAGCTGTGACATCGAGAGGTACAGTCGTCTAGTAATAATTAACTAGGACCAGAATAAAGTTTTTGAACAAAATAAACCACGATTTCTTTCATCAAATACTTGATAATGTTAACTATTTTACATTTTTTATGTCATTCTGTTGAGAATAATAGATTCAAAACTAACGCTCACGTTGTTTACTAATTCAATTATCAATGATCTCACCAGTAACTCCACCTAGCAGATTTAGTGCACTAAGTAGAAACGAATTTCTGAAACATGATATTTTTTATCTTGACTTGATTTATCCCAACGAAAAGAAATTTTATGTTTTTTTTAGATATCGTTGGAATCGTTTATTGGCATCATTGTAAATATTGGGAAACAATTACTTCAATATTTCGTTCATTATAATTTCATATCCACACGTAAATAAATTATGAATGTGTTCCTCTCATTTTCCCAATTATATTTCTCTACAACTGGAACATATATGAATTATATTACATAATTATTTAATATTATTTATTAGAACAATTAACATAACACACAATAGCATTGCATGTTATTAACATTGCAACCACTTCTCACGAGTAGGTACTCGGAAGTTGTGAGGTGAAAAACAATAGCCGTGTTCGTGAGTGCGAATGCCCACCACTCGGCGGAACAGATGACGTAGTCTCATACCACATATTCAAGGGTATTAGGTCTGGTGCTGTACGAACCGAAAGTCACCCTCATTAGTTTTGCAACGAGGTTTATTGATTAAAATGTTTGTAATTGTATTCAAAAAATCTCTTTAAACAAGTGTCGTGACAGACTCACTCATCGTTCAATGTACAACAAAAGCTAAAAAAAAACACACACACACACTACTGGAATAAAAATTGCGCTCAGTCAATCAAAATGTCGTACGATATATTTAACAACTGTCTGAGTTAATTGAATTTGGATACAATGTTGCTCTACACTGTTTAGGTCCAGAAGGGACTTTCCAACCACATTTTAAATGTGAAATAAGGCGATTTAAAAAAAAAAAAAATTATATCTTGATTACATGTTTTTCGTACTAATTTAGATCTCATTACGATTTTTGTATATAATCATTGTAAGTTTAAATAACAAAAAAGATTTTTTTGAATTTTTCTGTTTAATTTTTTTATAAATGCAAAGAGGTAGAAACTATTTTACTTTTTTGTCGTTCGCGCAAATGCCATTATATATTATTCGGGCAATTGATCGGAATTAGATTGACAGACAAGTATTGGATAAAAATTTGAAACTTTTTACAGTATGTTACTTTTCTATCGCTGAGCCTCCTAAGAAAGGATTTTTCAAAGTTCCAATTTTAGAAAGGTTTAAAGTGAAATATTTCTTTTGAAATTTTGCATTTTTCACTATATATCACAAAGTAATTGAGATATCCTCTTGGATTTGTACATTATCGTAGCTGATTTAAATATCTGAAGACGGAGTTAGAGTTTTTCAATATTTATTTTTAAGGGTGCAAAGGGGCGGAAAGAAATTAAGTTTTTGTAGTTCGCGTAAACACGACTTACTAGTTTTTCTATATCTCACGACAAATGAGGATGCCATTACGATTTTTGGTAAGTAAAAGTGTTATTTTGTCCATTAAATTATATCGAAAACTCCTGTGCAAGATAGGTTAGTAATTGTATACTTATCAGTAGAAATGTGCAAAGTACATTTGTGAACGCAAAGCTATAGTAAAAAAAGTGGACTGTTTGTCTACAATGACATGAATTTTATGACCAGTCTCAAGTTTACTATATTATTTTCTCTCCTCTACAGTACCCTAGTTTGCAGAATTTTAAGTTCCTTAACTCCTTTTGCCTCAAACCCATCGAATGGAAAACAAATAAATGGCATATTGAACCTCTCTAATGGTATTGGCTAGATATTTAGCTATGGTGTCATTTTGTGATGGTCGTAGGAACTCTTTATTGTCTTCTGTTGACATTACTCTGAAGATTTCATCAAAAGTGTCCTTCAAAATTCACAGTAGCGTTTTGCACCTTTCTAATGCGATATCCAAATTTCTCGAATTTTTGCACTTTGCACCTTTCTACTGCTAAGTATCCAATTATCTAATTGGAAAGTGCGGTAAACTTACCATCTTCAGTCTGCCTTGACTGCCTCAAAATCTCCCCGAGGATCGATCCGTACGCAAAGATGATGATAAAGAGCGGTAGTCCATACATAAACGCAGAACTGAAAATGGCGTACAGCACCTGGGATTGCTGCGTTGTAAGAACGCCGTATGTAATGCATTGCTCGTACCATGTGACATGAGGATGTCGCTGTACGCTAAACACCATTGCCTGATAAACAGAGAATATCTGATCAGAATCTGTTACTTTGTGCCTCCCTGTAATTAAAAATAATTCTTCGAAAACTTATCTCAGTATTGGTTCTATCTTATACCTTACTAGCAAAAGTACCCGTCGATGCCCATAATTTGACAAAAAATTAAACAATCATTACTGGACATTAAAAATTATCAAACAATTCACAAATACAACAAAAAATTGAATTGTTAAACAAAAGTACAAAAAATTACATCAATATTCAAAGAAAAAATAGTACTTCGAATTTATATATTTTACCCTATACAGGGGATTAAAACACCCGTCAAAATGTCTGGATTTTTTAAGTTCATTTTCCCCGCCGTTACCCGGTGTTCCTATATAATATTCTAAATTCATATGTAAGTTTTCATTTTTCTTTGCTTTCGTGGTATTAAATTTTCACTTTTGTTAGATAGAAAAATTAAATACCACAAAGAAAACCTACAAAAGTCTTCACTATTATTTGCTAATATGTACGCAATTACGAATTATTTTTAAATACAGGCAGAAGGAACATACATATTTCTCATAAATAAACAATGTTCATAGTTCAGACTTCTTAATTAGCTTATGTACTTGAAAACAATGTTATTCAGTCTTTATATAATTTTGTTTCTACGATTCGGTCACGTGGATTATGCGTTCAGTGAATTGTCTGCCCCACGGAAAGCAATTGGAATCAGGCGGACACATTAGTAAGCTTCACAGAAAACAGCCATGCGAGTGAAGATTTACATCTACTGATTAGCAGCTGATTTTAATTGGTTTTCTGCTCTTGAAATTCATCAATATTAACCATGTTATGTATTTTATTCCAATAACCCTTTAAAAGTGTCCTTCAAAATTTCGAATAATTATATCGATTACTTTTTACGATTTCCTTGCAACATCTCTCTCTCTCTCTCTCTTGTGATGAAACTTTGGCAAGTAATTGCGCACACGCCCGCGAAGGTTTCTGACAGAATAGTTTTAAAAAAATATAAATAAAATAAAAACGACCGATATTGTTGTTGAATACATCATTCTTTACGACACAGAAGAGCTGAGTCACACTCTGACGAAATATACTTTTTCGGAAAGGGAATGAGAAAATGTAAAAAATAACAAAAGTGGCTAATATTAATATTGAGATCATGTTGTCGGGATCGCTAAAATCAGTAATGGCATTCCCAAACACGCCTAAGTCCGCAATCAGCCCGTATAAACTTCAGGGATGGGGTGTCATGAAAAAATACACCAACATGACAGATACCAGTGACGAGTCCACATTTTTCGGCCTCGCCGAGTTGATAGTAAAAACCTGATATCGTGTTAGTCTAAATTCAGCCCTCATCGAAGAATGACACCACTAGCGACGTTTGATAAGGGGATGGTAATGTGTGAAAATAATTGAAAACTAATTTTGAAATATAAAAAATGAAAATTTCATCGGATCCATAGTTTAAAGGGTTCATATGTTTAATTAAACTTCTCATGGCGTTAAGTCAAGTTCATGGCGTTAAGTCTATTATTATTATTATTATTATTATTATTATTATTAACCTTTAGTGCTGAAGATGGGAAGAGCGATACGTAAAAATGACGTAAAAAGACCTGTATTACGGTCGAGTTAATGTTTTCTGTGTATTTTGAAATAAATGAAATTATGTAATTATTCAGACCACACGAGATGCACGACACCCATAGGTGTGAGGGTTGGGAAGAAAGAGACACGAAAATTCATCGAAAATTTCTACCACGAAAGGATTTTACGAAAATTTACTCATTAAGGAGTGAAATGAAGATTGGAATTTTGTATGAGTGTGCTATGTTTTTTAAAGCTGACGATAATAAAATCGGTATTTAGGTTAGCTGTGTATTGCAGATCTGGAAGAATAATGAGATACGTTTTAATTGTTGTGCTTTTTGTTCATTTTTTTGTTCTTATACGTACTGTGTACAATGAGTCATGTAGTCAGTATTCATATTCATATGTCGTGCCACTGGACATTGACTAAGTAATAATTTCATTATTAGAACTTAGGATACTTATTTTTTAACAAAAGCAATTTCTGCACATTATTGAAAACATTTCTAAGTATTCTACGTCAACAATTCTACAATGCTATGTCCAGACATGAAAATATCATTGTTAAAAATGAGTTGTGAAAAATGACATCAAATCCACGACGAGTCCCTATACCTACTTCTCAGGAAGGAGATGCGATGTAAAAAATTATTAGAAATATCTTTCGTGATGAGTCTAAAGTTTTTGATATAACTGAGCTGATAATTACGTCCTGATACTCAAGTAAACAATCAAACCGCCAATATTATTGGATAACACACTCTCTGGATAGCAATGGCAGTGTGAGAAAGATTAAAGTTGCAAGGATATTATAAAATTTACGCGAGCAAAGCCGCTGGTACTCGGCTAGTTCCAAATAATTCACTTTTATAAGAATAGATTTATTATTATTATTATTATTATTATTATTATTATTATTAACGGACTAGTATAATCCTTAATGCATAACTAAAATAATCAAAATACGAAAACAAAAATCTTATTATTCTATAGTTATTGTTAGGAGAGTGGTACGACCTTAGGTATTATTAGCAATTTTAAGATTTTCTACAGGATATGCATATTCGTTCCACCTCTGAAAATGCGAAGCAAGATCCATTAACCCTCGCACCTTTTTCCCGTTACAAGTCGAGGAAATGGATATTTTTGCACGAGATCCACCGCGCTCCCAAGGGCAGACCAGGCTCGTTGGCTAAGCTGTTTGTTCTGTCGCAGTATCACCAGATAGAGTCGCAAGTCCAAGAGAATTTGCTAACTCGTTCCTGAGCCCAATATCATTATCCAAGTCCCCGCGCACTGGGAGAGTGAATATTTTAACATTTCAGTTAAATTTCATTTATTTTGAGAATTATTGACTTTGAGAATTCATATGTAGTATAAATAGATGATTTTCTGACTAACAATACGTTAAAAAATGTTTCCGACACTAATTTTATTTCGCCATTTAATTTTTAGCTGGAAAAACCTTGTTCAGTAAATTTATCCTATCAGATATTTCTACGAGCTTTGCTGCATTTCATACCTGTAATGTGGGTTGCATATTCGTAAATTTCATAAAGAAATTGACATATAACTTCATGTACTACTGTCTTCCCGCCCTTGGAATATTAAATATTGCGTTTCATTCACTCCATACACAACATAGCTTATATATTTATTTCCAAAACTAAGAATTAACACAAGATTAACTTAACAGATACTATTTTAAAGTTTTATGAAATGATTCTCATACATCAATTATTGGAGAAAATTTTATGTATTTATCGTTATTATTCCTGTTTTTATTCATCTTATTGGAGCTCATTATAATCAAGTATTAATTATTTGAATGTTACCACTCCTGAATTTAAGACTTTTTATGTGAAATATCAAACAGACTACCTTTTACAAAAAAAAATCGCTTTAAGACTGTGTTTTACGTTTTGACCATCGTTCCAAAACGATGACAATTCAGATTTTTTTTTCTATGAGTATTATACAACATGTATGTATGTATCTATGTATTGTTCACATTGATTTGAGACTTCTTTGAAATATATAAGTAAATATAAGATAATCTTAAAGATACACAGAAAAAGACAGTTGTATGTGATATCTCATAAAAGCAAGCAATTTCCTTTCTTACAGTAGGAGAATACTTTTTTACAGTAAGATTTAATAGCGATCATTCCACCTTTTTTTAAAAATTTATAATGAACTATAAAGGTTAAAAATATAAAAAATCTTTAGAAAAGTATCAACATGTAGTGTAATAAGAAAACGTCTGTTGAAAATTAACTAATGAAGTTGATCATAAGTATTGTTCATATATGTAATTTAAACCGTTTTAAAGTTCTGGCGATAAAAAATCGTGTAAAATAAATTTTCGGTAATAAAAATTCTTACCTGAGGCATGCTACACAAGAAGGACATGGCCCAGGCGGCAATGAGCATATGACGGCCACGACGGTCCACTGCACTGAGATTCATAGGTTTCAGAATGGCAAAGTATCTGAAACAAGTTCGTTTAAGTGGATTGCAATTCAGCATACATCAAACCATAGAAGTGGAAAATTTAGAAAATGAATTAAAACGAAAAATAAATATTAATGGCAAAAAGTTCAGAAAAGAGGAAAAAAATTGGAGAAGCGTTTCTGCAAGGTTGATCAATTGGAAGACATCAGACGTCAGGCAAAAGACTTACGGGACGTGAGACAAGTACAGGAGAGAAGGAAATGGTTTGTACCAATATCAATAATAACTGAATTTCTGACTCGACATGGTGACAAAAGGACATATTTACGACGCATATGCTATGAAATTGATACAATATGTGATTGTCATTGTGGTGAAGAAACACCAAAACACATTTTATGGGATTGTCCTTTTTACGCTACGTGCGCCCTGGGACGTCAACGGACGGACGGACGTTCCGAGATTTTGCAAGTGCGGAAGACTGCGCGCATTGGTTCGGGAACTCCAGAACTCTGTTTGGTGAAGGGACCGTTCATTCACCAAGGCGCAGAGGATTAGGATTCGCGTGTTACCTGCTCCCCATTCTATTCTGATCCCAGAACACAATACAACACAACCGAAGTGGCGAATACCTGGTCCTAGCGAGTGCCAGCAGTCAAAAACTGTTAATGTCTCCCAGAAAGTTTTACAGTCCTCCCGAACATTCCAAAAGATCTTCCTCTGGGGATTTTTAGCAAACGGCGGCAAGTGCGTGCCGTCTCAGTCTGTTCATGCAAGTGCAAAGCAATGGAAAGAAATTTTGGAAAATCCAGGACGGTGGTACCGACCACCCCAGTGCGCGCGTAGCTTTATGGACAGGAACTGAAGATATAACGAACAATAGACACGTTTTTTCCTTTTCGAAAGATCGTGAATTAAGAAAGAAATGGATGGCAGCAGTAAGACGGAAGGATTTCGTCCCAAGCGATGTCCCCCACATGTTTCAATTTTTTCCTGTATTTTAAATTTTATTTCACCTCATAAATATTTGAAAAATTCAGGAAATAAGATTTTGCCTCATACTCGAACACTAGAAAAATTATGTACTAAACTAGATGTAAGCGTTTCTGTAGAGCAGTTGCATACTAACTTGTAAATAATATTAAAGTAAATAATTTATGTTAAATGCATTGTTTTTAATGAAATGTTTCTATGTTATTAATTAAATGGAATTTTAATATAAGGCATTCATTTTAAGGATCCAAGCATTTATTTTAAACTTTTTGTCAATTTTTAAAATGAAACTTAAACAGAGAAATTATAATAATAATAAAGAATGAGCAAATATTTACAGTAAACCCAAAATTTGTATTCTTTATATTATTACGCCATTTATTTCAGTTTGCAATAAAAGAGCTCTTATTAGCTTAACAGTCACTGAGTGAACTTCTTCCGAAGGTCTTCCTGCGGGTATATTGAAAACCAGTCCCAAGGCCTCGTAATTAAGGTGACGTTAAGTTTGTAATTAACGTGGTGGGTTATGAATAAAGAGAAAAGTTACCAAGCCATACAAACTCCGTCAAAGGCGATTCAAGTCATTGTTGTGATGTGTTGCGGCAGTGCAATTTATTTGGCATTCTTTTCTAAGTATGAAGTTTTCTGAATAAAATTCTCGTTGAATTGATATGATTAAATAAAAAACTAATTTTATTTAATGATATTAAGCTTCGCTGTAAGATGTATTTAAATAACATCATTTCATTTAATTATGGGATTTGGGATATTTTTGCGTTTAGATTATATTTCAAGTACTCAATGTTTACTTGCCGACGTTTCGATATAATTCATATCATCATCAGGGCTATGATAATATACAAACAAATGATATTTTTTAAACTACATATACAATTTACAATTATTATTATACATCCTTACTATATATAACATTATAATTCATTATTAATTACTATATACCAATTCTCATGTACCCTACTATATATTAATTTTCATTACATACCTTGTAATCCTCGCTCCATATAAAACTATGCTTAAACTCTACAATAAAATAATTGATATTACATTGTTATTTGGTAATGTTTTGTAATTGGGCACTGTGTGGTGGAGCTTCGAAATTTCATTTGAATTTCGTAATGACATCCATCATTGTATGTTTGCAGATATAAATGTTACGTAAAGTCTTATGGAATTAAATTGACCATTACATTCTTTCTTTATCAATATACGGTATAAAACAAAGAATGCTCAGATTTTTTACAAATTTCTCTTTGATTTTCACCAACGAATAATAATTTAGAAGCAATGTTTAAATGTAAAATACATGGATATTTTGTGTAAATAACCTAACTAAGGATGTGAAACATATAATTAGATATATTGAATGACTCAGTTTGAAAGTGTGATTTAAAATAATTTTGAAAACTGAATCGTGGAACTGATTCGCATGACATCATGACAGTAGACTGAGAAAACACTGTGGAAACGAGATCAAAAATCAGAGGAAGGAAACCTTTGGATTTGACATCACCTTAATCGAATACTACAAGGTTGGGATGTCACATTCAAAGATTTGTAGAAATCCTCTCCTTCCTATGAATTTGGATCTCACGCCTAAAACTTTTCTCTCTCTACATGTAACCACCGCAAGAATTCAATTTTTTGTAAATGGGAAATGTATCGTGCTATTTAAGCTTATCTACATGGAATGATAGGAGTTGGGTGGTAGGCTATTGCTAGTAGGTGGGTCGGTTAGCTGGGTTTCCGAAGAACTTGGTCCACGTGGATGTGTTAGGAGTAGTTAGTAACAGTAAATACTGGGAGGAGTCTCTAAAGATACTGGAAGGAGATGGGCAGAGAAAGGGGGTTTCATTTTTCAGTATTCACAGCTCTAAATGAACAGGGACATTGAAGTGGAAAGCTACAATTTTTTCTGGCCCCACCGGGAATTGAACCCGGGATGTGTTGGTGATGAGCAAGTGCGCTACCACCAGAGTCATCAGAGGGACCTAAGAAAAAAATGGGGAAAATATAAACATATCTCATTTACCTGTCCATGCTGATGCAGACTAGAACGAAACTGGAAAGGAAGAGTCCGAAAACGCGGCAAACAGCCATTAAACGACACATGAAGTCGCCTCCGCGCCAGGACACTGTCGCCGCCCACGCGATCTCCAGTGGCATCATGAGGAACGTTACCTGCACATCGACATCTGATCAAATGAAATAATTTCAATCACTTAATATATACACATATGAAAGTTTATATCTTTGGTAGGGAGACGTCGATAAATTAGTAACGCAAAAGTAGCAATTTTCAACACGTCCATCCCTTTATAGTACACCTGTAACGACATCTTCTTTCTAAAACTATCTTCATTTAACCCAGCTATATATGTCCTCTTAATCTACAAATGAACACCCATGTCACCGATTTCCAACGGACAAGGCGCTCGAAATTTTACGTTTCAGGAGACATTGTGTACAAAACAACCGTGCGACCAACCACGATGAGCCCCATCTGGTAAAGGCGTGGTTCGCTGCTGCCTCAACACGTCTGTAACGATACCTCTCACCCCCCTAATAATTACGTAACGCTGGATTCGTTAAGAAAAGTTTTTGTTGCTTTTCGGGAAATATCTGGACAAATTTTAGTGCACTGATTTAATGGTTCGATCCTCGCTGTTCCGTGATCTAACAGCAAATGAGTAATAGAGTACATTGAAAGAGTTTAAGAATAAAAGCTCCCTATAAAACATACCTTGTAAACCTCAGCTTTAAATGATTCCTACGCTAACATCACCCTTCCGTAACGCAGTGCAGTAACCCTCTCTCTCCTATGGTACGTAACGAAATTTATGGGTGATCCTTATTAAATACTATTCTAGTTGGTGCAGATTTATAAAAAATGATGAAGTTATGTGAAATGGTCTTGACACGCCATCACACTATTTAAAATGTGTACCTGTGTCTCGACCACGGCAGTTTACGTCTTTCCGTGGTGGTCATAGGCGAGTGCCATGAGTTCTTCTAGGAATACGTGCTTTTGTAGTGGAAAACCTTCCTGAAAAAGTGTGACACGGTCGGGAAGAGACTCAAAATTTGGGCGACACAGTGCTAGATCTGTTTATTCACCTACCTGTCGTACTTGTGAAATAACTCTTTTGTGTTTTATTAAATACAAATTTGTCTGTTTTCTGTAATATTACCACACGTACCAAACTACTTTTACTCTTAACTTAGGAGTGTGTTGAAATATGAAATCCGCATCTGCCTTAGGGTCCTTGATCGGAATTAATGGGATATTCCTTTGTTTGCTTCCGGAGAGTAAGTTAGTTTATTGAGCTCCACGTCCAATTAGTCCATGTGGTCATGTAGTTTGTAATTACTTTTTTGACAATAAATGTATTTATTTATCTAATTTAATGTACATAAAGCTGATCGTCTTACTGACTGACATAAATTATAAGGCAAATGCCAGCGTCGTAGAAAGTAGGTTGAGGGCTCTTTAAAATCGTCCCGAAAGCAATTTGGGAAATCATTTTCGGGGTGAAATTCCCGGAATTTTGACTCCTTGATTAAACAATAATATTTATATCGTTTCCAGCAAAAAATGCTGTATTAGGACACTCCCTATTTTGAAACTTGATACGCCAAGACAAACTGTTTTTGCACAAAAATGCCACGGAAATATTATTGCAGAATATTTAAGATAGCGACAATATTTCAGTACTTACAGTACAGAAGAAGTCGAGTGGATGACCCGAGTCAGCCAACACTTATTGTTACATAATTCCAAGAAAACCATGCGAGACAGAGGGTAGACTCTATGGACTCCTGTAATTTTAAGTGTTGAGTAGTGCATATTACATTCTAGTTGTGTTTTTGTGGTCTGTTGTCCGGCATCAGTAGTGTGCTTCGTGCTTTCCTCTTTTACATGATATTCTTGGGAGATTTTTTTAGTTACCGGAAGTTAAGTTGTTCTTTTATATACTTATTTCTTTTATTAGTATTCTTTCTTCATTAGAAGCGTTGTATTTTTATCTGTAGCTTATTTTAATTCTCTATTGTAGGTTCATTGTTGTTATGCTTTTTTCATAGTTGATAGAATTCTGTAATATTAAGTACTTAAGTACAGTAGTGTACATTATAATATAGTATTTAGTGTATTTCTTGAGTAGTTTTGTAGATCGTCTTATTCTTAGTTTTTCCTTGATTGTAGTTATAGTGAAGAAACAGTAATTTGTAATAGTTAATGTAGAAATTAAATACGTAGAGCAGCTCAGAAGATTTTTTATCAATATAATTTTCTTCTTGTTTTATTTGAAAGTAGTTAGTAGAATAGCCCATAGAATTTTTTTACAATATTTTTCCTACGTTATTTGAAAGTACTGTAATATTTCGGGTAGTTTGTAGTTTTGTTGAATTAGCTCTTGGACATGACTACTTGGACGAAACAGGTTACAATGATTTTCATTGAGGCTGTGTGAGCGAGTAATGTGTGGGACATCAAGTCCAAAGACTAAAAGGATATTAATTTGAGAGGTGACAAATGGGAGAAAATTAAAAATAATTTGCAAAATTAAGTGACATAATGTGAAAAGCCAATATAGCAGGGGGAAAGTGAGAATCTCAAGGAAGTCTGGATGTGCAACAAATAATATTTATGACCCATTATGGTATGTTTTTAGCAACCCATATTTCTTGTGTGACCAGTTTCAACCTGTGTCACATAGAAGCGCCTATGATTCAAGTCTCACAGTAAGTAAAAATTATTTATTCACATCTACATTTAATTATATTTTCCATATTGCTAGGGTATGGAAACCTAAAAGCTACAAAAATATTAGATAATTCTTTCCTATTGTCCACTGTGGAACTACTTTTTCTGGTCAAACTTAAGGAGTTGGTCCAACAAGGGTTCGAAAAAATAATTAATGTCATAATACTACAAATATTATTGCGGTTCCGAAAATATAAGCCGTATTCTTCGCTCTTCATATTCACGATAGTTATAAAGAAATATTGTTCCGCACTATTTTCTTCTCTCCGCCACCGTTTTTATTAGTATGTTAGGGTATGACAATTATAATATATATAATTATAAACAATTGTTCGGTCACAGTCGGCGATTTTAGGTTTGTTAGACCGGGCGATTCCGTTTTAAGAAAATCTGTTGTGTGAAGATGGAGGCGATGGTGGAGGTAGCTGCACTCGCGGAAGGATATACGAATAATAAGGTTAGGATAGGACGATAATGTTAAATTTGCCATCGAAAAAGGGAATTTGTTTTTCACATAAAATGATTCAACTTGTAATTTCCGAGAACAAAGTCCCTTCCAGAATCATGGCAAAAATAACCGTTTTTCGATATCTCATCTGGATATTTTTCTACGGCGTTGGACCAGATAGTTAAGTTGGTCCACATTGGCATGAGTTTGTCTTCATAATTATTTACAAAAAAAGTAACATGCACATGTACCTACTGGAACTTATGATTATGAAGATGAGAAGGATAATTTAAATAAATAAGAAATACCGGAGATTCTTATAGAATAAAGCTTTTTGGAATTTCCCTATGTGGAGGAAACAAATATGACTTCTTCGCCTGAGGCCTCCACTTGATCAGAGCCTGTGGTAGAAACTCCATATTCCAAGAAGAGAAAGGCAACCCCTGCAAGTGGCAGCAAGGATGTTCTAAATGATTTGGCATTTGTGGCGGAGTAATTAGCAGACGAAACCGGTTCCAAACATTCGGTGATCGTGTTGCAAGTGAACGTGACGGTGATAAAAAATACAAAAGAATTTTTAGGGAAGTCAAAGCATAAGACAAATAATACTTTGTATGAACTAGAAATAAACAGAGTTGAATTGCACGATAACTGAAATGAGACCGTGAGATTTTGGTTAATTTATATATTTGTTTCGTTGAGAGTTTTTTCATTTTATGTGGTAATAGTGTATATTTATCAGTGAGTTCTATTATTTCACTTCTTTTCCCACTGTTCTTGCAATGACAGAAAAGTACTCCTACATACTCCTGTATTTCCTAGAATACATGATTTTTTTATATATTCTATCTAAATGTACTGAAAAAGTGTTGTTGTTTTTGCTCAATTTCATTCTTTGAGTTTGTACGTAATTACTAATTCATAATGATAGTTTAATAATTTCCTAAAATGAAACCATTTCATGATATTATTGGTAAACATACTACATTGGTCATACATATTAAAGCAGCATAGTAGTTTCAAACACAATATACATTAATAATGCTATTTTTTCAAGTTTTTATACCTCAGAGTTATGTAACTGTTCTAAATATTTTAGGACAAAATCTAGCTCAAACTTGTTTCGGGTTTTAAATTACCATGGAATGATTAGACTTTCAAAGATTATATCATTAATATTTCTGAAATCCATTAACTTCTTGAGATAACCTTAATTGCTTCTCAAACTGGAAATATTATTTTCGATATTGCACTCTTCGAAATGCGGTACAGCACATCAAATCACATAGAGAAGGAATCTCGTGTGGCCAAATACCTTAACGTCACCGCGAGTTGATCTTCGGGTGGAATAGTCTCCAATCCTCATCCGAACATAGTTCTTGAAGAAGCGGCCGTCTTCAAGTGTTAATTCCTTCACGTGTATTGTATAGGCTGCGACCTCTTCAAAAACCTTTGCTCCCTCCCTCTGCGCTTTCTACTCACATGTCCTTCCTATTTTGCCAGAGTGGGTTCATTAAGAGTAAGGGCAATCATCGAATGCCGCCATTTTTTCGTCAAATTGACACGTTATTAAAATATACATATAAAGAATGTCTTTCGAAAAATATTAATTAGTTAAAGTATTTCGACATAAATTTATTGAAACATATGAAGACATCCTAATGAATTCAATTGCATTCGCTTCAACTTGATGGAAAAATGGCTGAAACCTGGACACGCATCGGCCATTCTCTCTCTAGACTCACTGTTCTAGCAGGAAAAATCATGAAGTCTTCTAACTCGTCTGGAGAAGCAGACGCCATATTATCGTAATGTCCGCTGCTCTTCTTTTCTCACCCAGAATTCCTACTAACTTCCTTTCTGCTGTACATTTTTAATGAATTATTTACTTAAACCTCAAATGGTTAAAAAGAAGATGACAATAACGAAGACAACCTACCTAAATGAAATCAAACACATTTCGTGTTGTCACTTTTCCCATGATGAGTCTATTAGCATTTTGACTTACCAGGAGGTCAGCGATGGCTAAGTGCATAAGCATGTTGTTGACTCGGGAGCGCGCCCGTCCGGGCTTGCGGAGGATCATGGTGAGCACCGTGAAGTTGCCAGCGGCAGACACTGCCATCAAAACGCTGTAGCACGAGATGGACACCACGTTGCCCGAGTTGAAAGTCATGTTCGGTGGCAGCTCCTGGAAAGAAGCAGGCTATCTTTATTATTAGCTATTGAGTAAATGAAAGAAAGCACGAAAAAATATTCTAATGGAAGTGCGAACACTGCGGTAGCTGTGAAAATTTAATAAATAAGAAATTGATTGTTATATATGGGTTAGCATGCACATATTGACTGAGAGGTGTTCGGTCACCTAGTTCTCGTGACTAACTTCGTGAGAGATTGGGGCTCTCGACATTTCCAGTTTGACTCACACTTAATACTAGGGAGGGGGATACGTCAGGTCGAGGCTGTCACTATCACCTTTATATAGGGGTATTGCTATATTATTTGATAATAATTATGATTATTATATTTCGTATTACACGGTATTCTTCATGTTACGGGAAGAGTTTTGGGGAAGGGGTCGTCAGTATTAGGCGTACTCGGAGCATTTTTCAAAACTGAGGAAGAATGCAAAATTCAGGGTACAAACTTTGTTACACCACGAACAGACACAGAAATCACTATAGTATTGACATCGACCGCGGAAATCTACGAATGGAATTATTATTATTATTATTATTATTATTGTTATTGTATTTTCTCTATTCAAGCAGGTAGTTGGAGCGAGCATATTGTCAAGCTGGAATATGTCGAAGTAAATTTTAGTTTAAGTCGAGACTAAGAAATTTCCTAGTTGTGTGGCTTGTTTGTAATATAACAGATTTCCACATTTTTGGCAGTGCATTGCTAGTTAATGACAATCTTGCAGGATTCCCTTTTAGTGTTTTGTAAATGACTCCAGTTGTTGAAATTATGAGGGGAATAATTACTACTTCATTTTGTTTCAGCTTTTTAAGTTCCTGATATTTTTGAATTTTTGTTTCTTCTGTCCTTTGTAAATTGTTAGTGAAGGAACAGCTACATCAATAACAAAAATTTTCCTTTTAGATTTGTCTATTTATGTTATATCTGGCTTATTACAATCTACTGTCCTGTCTGTAATGATTTGCTTGTCCCAGTACTGTGCGTTTCTATTTTTTAAAAGGACGATTGATCATATTTATGATAGGGGAGAACTGTTTCAACCAAGTTAACATTTTTAGCTAGCTGTAAGTTAATTTTTTTCCACTTGATTGTGTCTGCTTGAGGTGTAGTTCAGAGAGACGAGTACTGGGCTACCCGAATTAATGTGATGGATTGTTTCATATGGCATGCTCTTCACAATCCATCGACATTCTCAAGCAGAATTTCTTTTCTGTAAACTCTCGTTGGGATTGCTTGATCCTGTATTACACACATGAACCCTTCAGTCTCTGCGTGGAGTCGGCCGTGTTCAGCCATAAAGTTGATTCTTCCTTGTCAACATTGACATCCTGCATAGAATTTGGGAATTGTCCATGCAAGGGTTTAGGTAGCAATAATAACAAGGATTATTATTGTTGTTATTATTATTATTAAAGGCATCTGAAGATTCCTTTGTTATTGAATTAACGTGTAGTGCATTTATTTTTTGTATTCACGTTCTACCAAAACGTCTCTGGAACTATATTATCTTTTTTCACTTTTGATTTAGTTTATAGAGTAAATGCACTTTAATACATAATCCTCAAATCGAGGAAAGGGTCAATGGGTCAATGCATATGTTTTCACAAACGCATATGCAAAATATGAAAGATAATTTAATTGTAGAGTTCATAAGAGTTTTTCTTCTGATATCGTAAAAATTCCTCGTATTAAAAATGAAACCATTGAATGAAGTTTCACGCGTTTAGAGATCATAAAGATTTTGTGATCAGTTCATGACACTACGTTTCTCAATTTAACATTTCATTCAATTATTCCTTCACTCTATCTTGCATTTTTCCACTCCAGTCCTTTCAGTTTTGATAGTCTATCTAATATTATTAAAAATGATATCAGCAAAGTAATTGTTTTTCTCTTTTTAGTATATTATTTAAAAGCGTTGTTTTTCACCATTTTTACATTTAAAATTATTTTTAACGCTGTTATCAACGTCATTCACAATCCTTATTACCATCATCTTTGTTCGGTTGCTGTCAATAACAGTATGCCGCCACTGTCAAAAATACACGTATAGAACTTAAGCGCCAGCATAACACTATTGTCTGCTTCCGTAGACAGTGTATACAGAGTAGGTACGGATAATATTTTTTTTCCATGACTTAGACAAATATAGGTAATTTGTTTGATCTTATCGTTGAGTATGCGGGTGATTTATGTTCATCATCATAATGAGTTTATTCATTAATATACGTAAAAAATGTTCAAAAAATTAGACCATTGTAATGTTATTATACGAGTAATAACGAACAACAATCCTTGTATGCTTAATTACAAACAATCAAACTTCTCCGCAGGCAATTTATGCAAAACTTATTTACTTGAAGCTGGAAATAGCAAGGATATCTTTTTGTTTCTTGGCGCAGAATTATTCATGATGTTCAAATAAGACCCTCCAGAACAGCCATACCCCTCGCAGAACAAAAATAAAGTGTCGCGGTGCGTATCTTAAACATAAATGAATATTTGAAATATAAGTTGAAAAAGATTATCAACATTATCATCAATTGCTTTTAACAATATTTTTGCTTCATTGAAGCCATGATGTTTTAACTCTGTTTAGCTACAAAAATATGATGATCGATAGACTGCCTCACCAATGTGATATCTACACATGACCTTCCCAGTACACAAATAGCTAAATGATAATATATCGCGTTTTATCCTCTCAAAATGCCTGGACGTAAATACTGGTCACCATTAGCTTTACTAATACAACACAATATACACCTTATGAACGCTACTAAAATACATAAAATTTGTCTTCACTAGCAGTTCACAAAACAGTTTTCTGTAGTTTCCTTAGAAATAGAAATGTGTCCATTATTTGAAAAATCTCAACGGTATTAATGAACTCCAATGTGAAAAATTTTGTGAACGAGTCTTAGTATACTCTATATTTAAAATATCGAATCACAAATTGGAATTATAATTGTTACATAATTATATGTGACAAATTCAGCGTACGCATACGAATCACAGCTCCGTTAGTTAATGAAGTTCAGGATTTTACAGAGGAGTTTGTGAGTTGAAGAGAGAACTTGTTTTCGTCTATTATTCTAATTTAAAAGTTAATTTCAGCCCGTCTGGTTACATGATAAATTCAATCTGACTGCCATTTCAATCTAACTACTTCCCAAATTCCGAGACTCAGCTGTAGAAAGTTCATCGTGTTAAACAAGTTAATTCGTGTAATTTGAATATTTAAAAAAATGGAGAGAAGCAAGTTACATTTTCTTTCCTCGCAAAAATGGTGTAAAAGTTCAGGATAGGTGACTGGAACATCAAAAGTATGCGTCGTGTGAAAAGAATGATTTGCAACTCATGTATCAGGATAAATAAGTTTTAAATTAAATTCTTGAAAGGGATATTTTACGCCATTGTAATAACGTGGAAAACATTGCCTAGGCGGAAGAATATTTTGGTTGTTATAATCAATAATTATATTTAATATATAATTAAATTCAATATATAAATATTATATTCAATATATCGGTTGATCCAGTAATAACGTCCTCCTCCAATATCTCTTAAACTAATGGAAATATGAAAGCCAATTTCGTTCGCATGCTCGTCTTGACTTTACTGGAGTACATGGATTACTTGTGATAAACTGTTAGGCTATGTAGCACCCTTAAAAACATACTCTATAAAAGTTACTGTTACGTAACACCAAATCTACCTTGCCGTAGCGAAGTATAACGATATTACGAACACCCTCCCCTAAGGTAAATCACTTAAGGTGGGACCAGCACTCTAAGCTAGTCAAATCACTAAGATGTATAGTTGTTTTCTTAATTTTTATTCTAATTGTTATGAAGTACAACATTATTAATAATAATGATGAAAAAACAAAATTTAATTTTTATACATACAAGTATGTTAATTGTATATCAATATTCAGGAACTCGCTTGACTCGTTTGAAATGCATACGAGCATGTACAAACATGGCGGTCGAGCGGAACGGTTTCGTGATTTATGCATCTCACCTCGGAAAAAGTGAAATATTTTTCTCATATTTCCGGTGACCTGTCTATAAAAGTGATGTGAAAAATACTACAGAAAATTTACTAAAAATCAAAGTAAACTTACTTCATTTTCGTGATTTAAATGTTTGTCTTATTTTGTAAACAAGAGTTTTCTCCATAAGACGCAATGTATTTCACGATCAATTATAATTGCAATTATTTCATTCAAATGACCGGTAACGTATGTTTTTCAAGTTGAAATCACAATTATAGCGTTTTACTGTATTTATTTCTGCCAATCTAAGATATTGTAGTGATTTATTCTACCTACGCTAGTACTATCGTAAGTTGTGAACGAACCCCTAAGTTTTTATCTCAACGACTGACCTCATCCTTACCATTGTATCATTGGTGCGCTCCCAAGGCGGCGGTGCCGTCGCGGTGGTGAACGATGCCACGGTGCTGCTAGTTACCGCCACCACCGTTGCGGCAACAGTCTGCCCGGCTTCCATCATTGCGATTGGCCGCGAGGCCTTGCGGCTCCAAGAAAGAAATGCGACACTTCAGTGGCGCGAGTTGCAACGAACTGAGAAATTCAGAGAGAGCAGAGGTGGGCGAGGAGGAGTCCTGAGCGTGGGTGCTGCGGCGACATCCTGCAACACCGGGATGGAGAAATATGTCATAACGAATATAAGTTAAATGCTCATCTTATTTTACATACTTTTATACACTGCTATCGTGTGTGAACTAGTTCATAAATTTCCTCCCGTAGCCAGAGGCTGATCTACACCGTAATCAAGGGAGGGGCTAAATTTTATCAATATTATTGTAAATATTATTATAAATATTACATCAATTTTTTATCTTAATATAATACATAAATTCATCAGTTAGATAATTAACAATTTATTAAATAGCGACTAAATTTATTAATTGTCTAGAATAGTAAATACATATTAAAGGATAAAGATACATTTGATCAATTTTACCATTATCTGTTGAAAGTTCAGGTCCAATATTTATAATAATATTTACAATAATATTTATAATAAAATTTACAATAATATTCTCCCATGATTACGGTGTAGATCCGCCGCTGCCCGTAGCGATGCCCTTGTTTCTCTGCTGTGCCACTAGCGAGCATTAGAGTCGGACAACCAACATAAACAAATTTGAATTTTTAATTGTTTTAAGCTGATATGGTGTTTCTTTCCATATTGTAGTGTCCAAATACAGTGGAAACTTAGTTATTCGTAATTAGAATTAAAGTTCTTTAATTCGAAGTTCTCGATAATTGAAATATTTTATTTGGTCCCTTTTCTTTTCAATACAAGACCACGTTAAATCAAAACTTATTAAACCTTAAGTAAAATGATTTTCGATAATTCGAGGTTTAGACTATCGTGCAACAATTGTTTTTTATCATAATGATAAACCAATAATGTGGTCTTTGAAATGCATAACAGCTTACGTATGAAAAATAGATTTGCTGCATTTATACAGGTAATAATTCTGCTACTGTTTTTATAAACAGCTTGATTGTGGGCTACTTTGTTGTGGAAGTTTCCAAGATTCATACCTTTCCGTTACAATGATCGACCTATTTGCCGAAGAGTAGTTTTATATGTTAATATGTTTATTTATTGGAAACCTACAATTTGTTTTTTTTATTTGTTTGCAACCGTCAGATTGTTGAATAACGCAATTGGAAGAATCAGCGAGAAAGATACACGTCAAAAGTAGTCTAAAATCATATCTTTTTTCTCTTCATCTCACTGGCGTAACTAATATACCAACATACCCAAATAAATCTTATTTACATATTTACCTATATATACGTACATGTACATGTACCCATATCCGCACATGTACACATTTTTAAATCAATGAAAACAGACTAAAATAGAATACTAATATTACTACAACTATGACTTATAATAATAATAATAACAACAAGAATTTAAACAGATTTAAATTCAGTGTGTATGCATATGTTATTTGCCCTACATATAAGTATGTATTCTATGAATTTATTTGATTCTGCCACAGAATTTTTTTGTTCTGTTATAGGTTTCCAGTTACCAACCAGATTCTTCTTTTTATGCTTAGAGCGCTTGCCTTAACCGTTGGTATTCCGTGGTTCCCAACGGTGCTCAATGAACGAAACAGTCACTTAAGTAATATAACAATAGCTGAAACTAAAAATTAATATTAAAAAATAGCCATGACAGTAAAAAAATTCTTATTATAACTTATTAACATGTATTAATTTCTTTTTCCTCTACTGATAGCATTTACCTTCAAAATAATCGAAATATTTTAACACCTCTAATTTTAGTTACTGTTTCAGTACATTGAGAGTGAATACTAGTGCGTAGTATGCACAGCCCATGGTACATTTTAGGGCCTCTGTAAGGCGCACGGGTATTAATCCCCGCCATATATATTGTATATTTTTGTTGTAGTTAAAATATAACCCATTTGAATTGAATTGAATTGACGTAAATAATATGAACATTATTTGTAATAAATTTTTGTTTTCATAATTCTTTATATTTATGGAATGCTTATTTTAAACAGTTTGAAGGAATGAGCGCATAAACGTCAATTACCTCTGTTCTTCTTGCATTCGATGACAATTGTAAGTTTAAAGAAATATATTTCTCTTCTCTCGAAGATAGTCCTATGCTCTAGTCTCATTTTATTTTTAATTTATCCATTTCCTTCTTTATCAAAAATTATCTGACCTCAATGACACGACATTGAATGTATAATTAGATACTCTGTGATTGGGAATATTGTTTGTCTTGATTCATTTCAATTAAGTAAACAAATTGAGGCTGATGTATTTTAAACGACGAAGCTTATTACTTCTGGTTAAATTCTTCCCATAATTTTCCATGACATTTTTCCACCTCTCGTCTTTCAAAAGTTAGATCACATAAAGAATTGGATTTTTTCCAGTTTAGGGAAACAGCTTTAACAGAAACATTCAAATAACACTAAAATTTTGTTTACGACCCTATGCAAAAATAAGAATTACTACGTCAATGAGGTTATATTGTCACATCAATCCCCATATTTTTCCAGCTGTATGATTTATTGTGCGGATTTTAATGGTTCTAAATAATGTTTGAATGATTAGAGAGACTTACCGCAACTAATCCAATACAAATCCTAATCTCGAACTATTGATGTTATATACATGGAGAATGTGAGATAATTATTCTGTTCAGGATAAAAAAGACCCTGCATTTGATTTTTTTAAATTAATTTGTGTGATGAATACGCATTTGAATGTGTTTAAATATTTATCGATGTACGCTATTTTGAGGCATTAAATGTTTCGTGCATGTTCTTATTATATATTGAAACGAATTCAGAGGCAATAGACCTTGAAATTTGTTAAAACTACCCGAGAAATGTAAGATTTAGGATTCCTTAACGAGGAGTAAAAAAAGGGAATAAGAATTTCTAAAGTGGTCTTATTTCTAGTACCATAAATTGAAAATCATCTAATTCCATTAAATGTTCTAAAATCTTCTATTTTTATTCTTCATATATGACATGATCCGTGTCCTTTGCTCCGAGAAGCAACTTTGATTTTATTTTGATGTAATTTCGCGAAAATAAAAGAACCGAAAAAGTAATATAGCCTTCAGCAAACACAGCGATGAAAACTATTCCCCCAGAGATTTGAGCATCAAAAGACGCAAATATCCCTCCCAAGCGCGGTTAAAGCGAATAAATATACTTCCAACCGAGACTACAGTGAAAAGGAATTTCGAATGAAAAAAGTAAAATAAATGGATCTCGAAGAGTCGTGAGAGAGTCGATGCCAAGCGAGTCTTGTGAACTAGATGCAAGTGGAGTATGCGGATGCGTCGCATTGAGTGTCGGCAAGCGGACGCTGGAGAGAAATGCTCTGGCAGAAGTCACTGAAGTGTTTGGTAGCGGAAGGTTTCATATCTTAGACAACTCTTCGGGAGAAATCCAGCGGAAGAATTCGCGTTTTGTAGGAAGTTTTATGGGACATGATGCATTATTTACCGTAGAACGTATCCTAGGAGAGTCGGCATGACTCTGGTTGGATCGCTAGACTGCTTCGCGGAGTTCGAATCTCAGTGAAGCCAAAGTAACATACCTCAACGTCCAGACTGATACCTAGACTTATTCAGCTTACTTTAAAATGAGTACCGGTTCCATTCCAAGATTTGGAGCAGTCGGAACATGATACTGACCACGACGTATTTTTGTGCCTATATGGCCTAATAATTTAGAAGCTCTGCCCATCTATCGGTTATTCGTGAACCAGTATACCGTGCAACATAGTGATACGCGTCTCCCTTAACGTATTTATGTGTGGAAGAGTACGGGTGCGATGCCTCGTGCAGTCAAACTGGATGAAGTTTCAGCTGGGGTTTCCCTCAGCAAATCCAAACCACGTGAGTTCATTACATTCGCGCGCTTTCGACGCCCCTCTTTATAGTTGGCCGAGCTATGTGGCCCGCAGGAGTGTCCTTCAGTCGTGGGAGATGCCTGGATGGGAAGGAGCTGAACTACAATACCGTCATCTTTCAGTAGACTCCAGACGGCAGAGGGAGTGATGGAAGCGGGATCTGAACCAAAGGCGGCGATGGCACAAATGAAAAATAAACTAGTCGGAAGTCACTGCATTGTTCCGTGTGTGCGTGGACTTAGACGAAGGGACAATGCGGGAGTGGAGAGGTAGATAACCGGCCCCCCTAAGGGGGTCTAATCCGGGTGCTCAGGTAGCGTTCACTCTCTGCCCCCGTGTCAACGAACCGTCTCTTTTAATACGATTTAACATGCTTGATCCACAGTATCACCTGATCTCGCTATACAGTTCGGGCAGTGCGAGTCAATTCGCATTCACGACACCGTAAGTTTCCCAGAAACCCAATATCTCTTCTTCATCCAATGGAAGAGCTGACCCTTAGTTATAAAATAATAACGTAGACGGCTCTTGCAGAGCTTATACATAAACAAAATTTTGGAAAAATTGATTTTTCACGTTTAGTGGGGACGTGGTAGCATTGTTGCACTTTGCCATCGAGCGTATCTGCGACTCCTGAAGATCGCTGGCGACAATTGAGGGAATGCAGTTTTAATGTCCCTCCTCTGTACTCTCCTAAATCCCAAGCATTTTTGTCGCCTCTACACCCGCCACCGTTGACCGATTCAAGTGATTTTCATCCAGTCCTTTATGTGCTTTACGGTAATGTGTAGTATCTTTACTTAGACACGGGCAGCAAAAGGATTGAAAAGCATGGAACGAAAGCAATTACAATAATGTTTGAATTAATATACTAGCCCAACTTCTGGCTCTATATTTAATATACTAGCCCAACTTCTGGCTCTACTTCTTCACACTAGACGACAAATAGTATGCGACAGACGGAATTCCTCGAAACAAAACCTGCAATTCGGAGTTAAAATAGAGTTAGCAGAGGATTCGTGTTCAGAAGTGTCTCGAAGCACCGCAGGATTTCAGAGTTCTAGAAAATTAATGTTGGTATATTAATAATGTTAAACACGAATAAAAGAAGAGGAGATGGGAAAGTTTTTGTTGAGTTTTAATTGCTTTTTTGTACGAGGATTGAGGATCTCTTGATTGGGGTCGCAGGGAGAGAGGATTATCAAGTGGACGACTGTATTCGTTAGAGCCGAAATACTGCGTTGTGATACTGATTTGAAATACTGATTTAAGAAAAAAACATGATTTAATTTATATCTATCCATTAATAGTATAGTATGAACAATATTCAGGAACTCATATGAAATACATAAAGAGCATGCAAAAGTATTGCGGCTGAGCGGAACGGTTTCGTGATTTAAGAATCTCACCTTGGAAAATGTTATATATATTTCTAAACCGGTGACCTATAGATACAAGTGATGTAAAATAATTTAGGGAAAATATACTACAATTAAAAGTTAACTTCCATAACTTTCGTGGATTAAAAGTTCGTCTTCTGTTGAAGATAAGTTTTACTCCGTAAGATGCGATATCTTTATCCATCAACAATTTTAACAATTACTTCACTGCTTTGGCTAAAGATGCGAGAATATCTCTTGACCGAGTTGACTCCCGGTTTACCTCCGGTATTCAATGTACTCTCGACCAAATGGGTCTGAGAGATTCTAAACGTTGAGGCATGTGGAAAGGTCTCTAAAGTCCTCACGGGAGTTCGAAATTCTTCCCTCCCGCCCTGGTATTGTAGTTCAGTTCATCGTGGACCGCACCAGAGTCACACTAGTTTCATCATATATCTACTATCTTCAGACTTCAGAACTTTGGTCCATCAGAATCACTTTTCAAAGTTTTAATAACAAATGCAACATATTTATTTGATTAATGCAACATAGTTAGTAAAATCACTGAGAAGTATAATTGTTTTCTTTTCTCAGAAAAAATGAAATTTTGTTTTTGCAATGTCTGGTGACTTTTTGCAATTTTATTTCATATATGTCATTGACAAGTTGCTGGCGGTTGGTTATTGGTTATTTCCTCAAAATCGCTCGAGAAAAGTTTAGAAAATACTGTAACACTTTCAATTACACCCTTAAGCACTTTGTCACAAGGCGTTTTTACCCTCTCTTTCATTTCGGTATTTACAATGAAACATTTTGAAGGAGGGAGGTTAGGGAGATTGTAATGCAGAGTGTAATAAATTTGTCTTTTTAGTTGGATTTGGCGTCCTCGGGATTTCAGCTTGAGTTGCTTAAAACGTAGCGAATGAATTTCATTAATGTAATAAACGTGAAATGTCACATAATAAACTTCTGTGCATATGAGTATTTTAAATCTGTATGAGAAACCATGTCATGAAAAACAAGGGCCTTAGTTACACAATTTGAAGCATATGTTGACGATTGTTTTGTTGTGTTCATGGTTCACCTCATGTGTCATCGAGCATAATTTTTCCATTCCTATAAATGAAGAAAAAAAAGTATATCGTACCCTCTATTCAAATAAATGAACCAAAATATTTTAAACTTATTTTTTATAAGTGTATTATCCCTAGATATAGGAAAATAAATTCAAATAATAAGGAAATCTGAAAGGAAAAAAAATCCCAGCATTAAAAAAATTATATTTAGTTTGATTTTTTTCAGTTGTCATTTTTATAAAGTACTAGCTGATTACCCGGCTTTGCCCGAGATTTATCTTAGACTAATTTTTTTACTCAGGAAAAAATAAAATCTATCTTATGTGTAAGATCAAAATACTTTTAATTACTGGTATTTAATAACGTGTACAGCAACCTAATTTTTCCAATACATAATAATACTAATTTAATACAAAACTTGACTGTATGCTCTTGTTACGAACCAAGCGTTCGTAAAGTGTTCATTTGTAGTTTCTCATTCATCACGTATTTATTCCGTTCGTGATATTTATTCCGTGTGCATAATTATTCTGTGCTCATATAAACATTCATTGACTATAGACACTCTGTGGGAGCTATGAGCTCCATGTAAATTGCATGTTCCTTGCAAGCTATGATCTCCATGTCAACTGCAAGTTCCATGACTTTGAATTATTGAACGCACTTTGTATATGTACTCTCCGTGCACCGCCAGTATAAACGGCCGCGCTCAAGCCACATTATCCAGTATCCTGTATACACTATTCAGCACGCGACACGACTGACATGCGCCGCGTCGTATAAGCTCTGCAGACAAACACACTGCAGTTCTGCGGTCGAACACTCCGCAGTCAATCATCAGAGGGTCACGATGAATCGCAGCCCTCAACATAGTGACATGCCGTCACTATATGCAGCATAGTCTTGCTTACCAGAGCACCAAGCATCAGTGTTACCGATACCATACGGCAGCCGGTTCGATCCCCACCAAGGAGGATAGATGTTCCGCACGTGTAGGTGCAGTATACACTCAACTTAAGCGCCTTCGGGCCATCATTCGCCTTCGGGCCATCATTCGCCTTCGGGCCATCATTCGCCTTCGGGCCATCATTCGCCTTCGGGCCATCATTCGCCTTCGGGCCATCATTCGCCTTCGGGCCATCATTCGCCTTCGGGCCATCATTCGCCTTCGGGCCATCATTCGCCTTCGGGCCATCATTCGCCTTCGGGCCATCATTCGCCTTCGGGCCATCATTCGCCTTCGGGCCATCATTCGCCTTCGGGCCATCATTCGCCTTCGGGCCATCATTCGCCTTCGGGCCATCATTCGCCTTCGGGCCATCATTCGCCTTCGGGCCATCATTCGCCTTCGGGCCATCATTCGCCTTCGGGCCATCATTCGCCTTCGGGCCATCATTCGCCTTCGGGCCATCATTCGCCTTCGGGCCATCATTCGCCTTCGGGCCATCATTCGCCTTCGGGCCATCATTCGCCTTCGGGCCATCATTCGCCTTCGGGCCATCATTCGCCTTCGGGCCATCATTCGCCTTCGGGCCATCATTCGCCTTCGGGCCATCATTCGCCTTCGGGCCATCATTCGCCTTCGGGCCATCATTCGCCTTCGGGCCATCATTCGCCTTCGGGCCATCATTCGCCTTCGGGCAAAACAATCCAATCCATTATATCCAGTATTTAGCATGCGACACGGCTGACATGCGCCGCGTTGTATCGCTCCACGATTCAGCACTCTGCAGTCTCACCTCAGGCATCACCACGTGATGATAATCTCGGGACACGTCGCCATGTCGTGCCACATTAAGTCGATTCGCTGCGTGTAGTATTCTATACTCATCATTGAACCTATTCATGTGTTTGTGATGAACGTTTTGGAAATTGATTTCCTATATGAAATCACTCAACTGCTGTGCCATCCAAGACATGGCACAGCCCTCGCAGCAACTCAACATTGAACACAGTTGTTCATAATATTCTCTAGTTTCAGCCATTTGCTTATCAGCTACAAGGCCGAACTGGGGGGAAATTCAACCATTTCGCAGAAGACCACAGCCAAGGCAGCTGTAGGCAGCGAGGCAAGATTACCACAAGGAAGCTCTTCCAACGACTAAGTATTATTCCTCGTCACGAGGACTACATCTAGAACTTGTTCTGATGTATTCAAAATCCTGCATTATTCTATGGTTTTACATAAGCAATTTCAATTAAACAGCAGGTACTTTTGAAAATGAATCTTTCGTAGATGACGGGGGGGATGTTCTCAAACTTGAGTTCATGGGGCTTTTTGTTTTCAGTGCAGATCAGCTACGATCGCACCTCACTCTTGTTAATATGCCACATCGTAATTCTGTATAAACTGGGTAAAGTATTTAAGGGGATTTTACGAAATCGTTTGTTTATGTTTAATATTATTAATTTGTTCAAACTCCGTAGAAATTGTTATTCACGGAGTGTTAGTTGCCCACAACTAACTTAAATTTTACGAATTCAGGAACATTTTTGTAATTACGCTTTTGTAAATTTAGGAAAATATGTATATATGTTGTCTAATTGTAATAAATGTGAATTTGTAAATCTGAAGCGTGTTTAACAAGAATCATATTTCATCCTTAATCGTCATGCTTGTTGAAACACACGGGTTTCCCCCTATATCCTTTCTGTGTTTACGACGAATGGTTATTCGTTCGTAACAGCACTACTCCATCTCGCGGGAATTTTTGCTTCAGAGTCATGACGTGACTGCACCATTTCATTAAGATTCTTATTAAATCTAAATTATTCGTAGAAATTTTACTATTTAAAGACGTTTTACCTTTATTAAATGCTCAAAACAAAGAATCCATTAAATTTGATAATAGTTGATTTTTCCTTCTTAAATTAGTCATTTAAAGCGAAGTCATTTTTAATAACGTTTCGTCAATAATTTAGGTTAATTTTTGTAGATAGATACATGCCGATGTGGAGTCATTGAGTCAAATATTATTACCATTCATAGTTGACACCTATCCCTAACCGTTTAACTAGTATAAGCAAATACAACTCTCTTCCCCCGATTTCATCGATATTTATTGTAAAATACAATTTCTATATTTCTTATCAAAAATAAGTTTTAAAAATAAAAGTTAGCCTACGTTTATGCCGAGCATCTAAACTATCTCCTTGTCAAAATTCATCACGATCGGTTCCGCGGTTTAGTCGTGATCAGGTAGAAAACAGGCAGACACACATATATTACTATGGATTAAAGATTGCGTGGTATTTCCAGTGTAGTGTGTATCGAAATGTGAGTAGTACAAAATAATGTGAATACAAAATTACGTTTGTTCTCTTTGAGATTTCTAGGATGGTGGTGTATCATTGTTATTAAAGTTGACATGAAGATTTTGCTTCGCCTTATTCTGTTAGCTTTTGCGCGAAGAATTAGGTGCAAGCTAATACTCATGCTGAGATATTCAAATGGAATGAGACAAGAATCAATACAAATACGTATTTTTCGTACTGTAATTAGTTTTCATATCTAACATTAGAGGTGTTCAGCGAGAATCGACCATTAGAAGGAAGGGTAGTGGAAACATGAAGTCAGACAAGTAGGTGGAGAACCTGAATGACCTCAGTGGGCCAATGCAACATTGATTCTTTCTTACGGAAAGTGTCTGAAGACAGTAAATTTTATTTCCGTTTGTGGACATGAAACAATGTGCAGACTTATTTATAACGAGCATAATTCCCGAATTATGAATGGCACAGGCGCTAGTACATCAAAGGACTTCTTCCTTTTCAATTCAAGGAAATTTGACGCAGTTGTATTTGTTTTACAGCAAATGTTTTCCGGAGTATTCTTTCTGAAATGTTCTATGATCGGGATATGTCGAAATTTCAAATGAGTAAAAGCAGACTTAGGAGGTATTTGGCATACTCTTACAAAGAATATAGGGTAAGTCAATGAGGGCAATCATCTTAAATCGCTTCAATGAATAAATATATCGATATCAAAGTTCATTCAGAAAAGTCGTGGCATGAAGTTAATTATCTGTCATCTTCAAATAATTTGAATTTGTTTTTAATTGCTGAAATATCGATACTTTTATCGAGTATTTATTTTTCAGCGTTACTAAAAAAGACTAGGAAATCTGAATAAAAATATAATTGATTGAATTTTCACCGAATAATATCAGGAACAGCATCGCGAATAATAAAACATGTTAAGTGGACCCGGAAAAGTGGCATATTCAGAATCTGTCATTAGTGGAATTTTTTAGTCATTTCCAGATTGATTTCCCATCCAGCCCACTGTGCTTTCGTTCGGGTTTCGACATTTACGCGACGTCGGAGTGATGGAGTGAAAGCGCGGTGCGATGGATTTTGGACTGACTGACACCTCATCCACGCCACTCCACGAAGGTTTTTCCCCAATCACGTCTTTCCAATGGCGTGCTCTCGCTCCGTTTGGCGGGATGGAGCGACCGTGAATGGCCACCTTTAAGACATCGCCCAAACGTGAAGCTAGGTTACGCTCTTAGGGAACGTTTAAGTTATTCACGATTTTTTTCTCTGTTAATCGTTCAAGAGTAATTGTTATATCATTGTATTCGTCATTGGGCTTGAAAGCAATACCGCGAATTTTTGCCCCTCTGGCTCATGTTTAATTGATATCAAGTCTCGGATCGATATGCACCAAAAATCAGAAAATGTGCACGATCTCCTCAGATCAAGTGTATTTACGGCCTGAGGATGACCGATATTCGGTTGAAAGCTATTTCGTCAATTAACAGAACAATCGGAATCGAGATCTCAAATCTTATGATTACTTAATACTTACGATTTATGAACAATATTTTTCGAATAATATTTATCGCGTACTTCGGAAATAACTTTTGTTTTATTTAATACAAATTTGTTGGTATTCTGTGAAAATTATAACTCTTACGGGATTATTTTTATTCTTATCTTAACAGTGTGCTGAAATGTTAAATCCTACTCTGCCTCACAGGACCATCGATCGGAATTGATGAGATGATCCCTTGCTTGTTTCGGGGGGCTAAATTAGTTTATTGTCCTCCACGTGGTCATAAGCAGTTTATAACTGCTTTTTTTACCATAAATTTTGTATTATTGTTATTAAATCAAAATTTTTAAGAATATTATAGAATGTAATGAGATGATAAGTAAATTTTGTGATAAATTCTAACTCTTTATTTCGAGTTGAGTGCGATGTTCTTGATGGAGTGATTTTAGTAAGCTCGTAATTCGGTACAATATTTTGTGGCAAGCCGTTCGTTCTCTGCATGAAAGAAGGGAGTCCATAGCCCGAACGCTTCACACTCGTCCGGTCGCTGCTTATCGATACGTAGCGACGGAGGTCACGCGTCCATGTCACACTCCCCTTTCCCCTCTTACGACTCACCACCCTCATCACTCGACTTCTGCGCCGCCTTGGGGCCGGAGTCCGGCAAGTCGTTGCCATGTGGCAAAAGGATCACCACATTTTTGAATATTTAATTGGGTTACGACAGACAAAATGTATATCTATCGTGCAACCCCCTGACTTTCACTCGCTAGACAACTATTTGATAAAGGAGTGCAAAGAATTGGCCTCGGCAGAACGAAGCCAGTGAACTGTAGTTTCCGGAAGCTAGCAAACATGCATTCAATATACGCTTAAAGTCTTTATTCCTTGAAATAGGATTAAATATGAGGTTGAAGTAAACGATCATACCAAAGCATCGTACCATCCTGACCCGGGTTTTTCTCCGGTTTTCCTTCGGGTAGAGGCGGTTTTTTGTTCAGGCACTCTAGGCTCTTGTCTAAGGGCGATGTCGATTGGAATAATAAATCTTGAATTTAGTGTTATTTTAATACTTACGATTCATAAACAATATTTTCCGAATAATCTATAGTTTGATAATAATGCGCACTTCTAAATAACTTTTTGGTGTTTAATCAAATACAAATTTGTTGGTATTCTGTTTATATTACAACACAGCTAACTATTTTCATTCTTATCGTAGTAGTTTGCTGAATGTTAAAAGCGTTTCTGCCTTAGAGCCCTTGATCGGAATTGATTTGATGGTCCCTTGCTTGCTTCCGGAGAGTAAATTAGTTTATTGTACTCCACGTGGTCATACGCAGTTTGTACCTGCTTTTTTAACAATAAATTTATTACTAAAATAGTATGTCATTATTCTATGATTTATCAAGAAAGATCAATAAACTGCATACTTCCCACGTCGAAGAGTTTTGCTTTATTTACTCTTCGAAAGCAGAAGAAGTATTGCCCCATAAATTCCCTCAACTCGCTTTCTGCAGAAGAGACGATTGGTTGTTTACAGAGATATAGAAAAAGACAAAGATTCTACGGTAGAGAGAAACGTAGTTTATAAGATACTGTACAGAGATGGCAATGCTAGTTACAGAGGCAAAATAAGACTGTAAACGAGAATTCGAGAACACCAACAGAACTTCAATGCAGCAGAAGCTAAATACTATGACAAATCTTAGGCACGGATCATTTCATAGTTTGGGTTAATATAAGGGTACAAAATTCGAACTTACGCAGAAAGGTAGAGAAATTATCGGGTATTTATGTATCAATAGTATGATAATTTTGTGTATGCTTTTTGTTGTTTTTCTTCTGTTGCCGCTTATTATACTCGTATAATGTCATTCATGACTTGTTACTTGGATACGCACAATTTATGTAAGTACATGAAGAATGCCAAAACCCAGGCAGAAACGTTGTGAATGGAATGAAGTTAATTGTCTAAAAAAACGTATAAGTTTGTAATATAATTATAAAATGATGATACACTCAAATAGAACTTGTATGTAGTGCTAAATACTTTGTGTTAAACCTTTCATAACTGTGATGATGTGAGTTGAATATCTTAACGTTGCTGTGAGTGTTTCTCGAATACTGTTGGGTTTTCACCAATTTATGCTCTGTTTTTAGTTTTTTTTTCTGTGAATTGTTTCGTAAACATTCAGAAATAGAAGTTGATATCATTGTTTATTGCTTGAATAATGTTTCATGCCTTCTTCGCACAGGAAAGAAATGGTGGAAATTTCCATGTATTCCTATCGTTGGACACACTTCATATACCTACTCACTTGCCTTTCTTCAGAAATATCTTCGTAGAGATAATCATACAGATAAACTTCGCTTGGTTTCGAAGGTACAATCCTGACAACTAAGAATCCCTTCGCTTCACACTGTGTTCTGTGCATTCGTCGCATCGTGCCACTTCCCACTGCCATTCGCAGCACCGGACCACAACACACCGCGTTCTGTGTTCCTACCCCAATGAAAAATTTATTGTCAAGACAGCAGTTACAAACTACGTATGACCACGTGGGGGATAATAAACTAATTTACTCTCCAGATTCAAGCAAGGGACCATCCCATCAATTCCGATCAAGGGCCCAAAGTCAGTAATGGATTTATATTTCTAAAATAAATTATTTAATAAATACATACTGTTATCCATTTATTATTCCAAAATGAATTGTAGATATCATGTGCTATAAAAATTCGAAATTAATAGAACATAAGTATGAATGACATTATCGCCATGGAAAATCCGCCACTACCCGAAGGAAAACGGAGAAAATTCCGGGCCACAAACAAATGTGAAATTACGACCTTACCCGTGTTCCAAAAATATGTTTTCTAATGATGCCTCATTGAAGGCAATTCATTAAAAATGACGGGAATAAATGTAAATTTGTTCTAGGAAGCTCGTGTGAAAATTTCTTAGTTGTATTAAGCCCTCAGAATAGCGAAAGCAATAAATGGGATACACAACGATTATCGAATATTTTGTTTTTAAAGTAAATAAACGTAATAAACATAATAATAAATATAATAATGTAAAAAGATATAACTAGGACTCGTGCCGATATTCACTAAAAAATCGGAAAATATGCACCTGAATCATCCGCTACAAAAGTCAAATTAATGCGCTAAAAATTCAGTTAAATGTACCAAAAAGTTGAAAACGTACTCTTAAAAAATCAAGTAACGTGTGTATACACTTATTACTAAGAAATCATTAGTATGCAATGGGTTTGTTGAATAATTCCATTGAATTCGTTCATACTGTTCGAACTCGAGTTCAAACAAAAATGAGCATTTATATGCGCTATTAAATTTATTTCAAATGGTCCCACGAGGTCAAAATGCTAGAAATTAATTCCTAAAATCCATAGAAAGTCAGGGGAAAAATATGCATAATCCGAACCCTGGATATAACTATCTCGTATTTTGTTTTAAAGTTAAATGAAGTTTTAATTATAAACGCGGACTTCATTAATGTTAAAAACGTGATTAGCAACTCTCGGAAGCCAGTCAATAAACTCAAAAATATTTCAATTTTTAATATTCAACAAATTATAGTAATTGGTTAAAATGTAAAATTACGACTGTATCCGTGTTCCAGAAAAATGTTTTCTAATGATACCTCATTGAAGGGAATTCGTTGAGAATGACGCGAGGAAAATGGATATTTCATATATATTACCTTTTTGTTGTAAGGATATAGCAATTGTTAGATATCAAATTGCATATAATCACGGATATATGAAAAGTTGAAGAAATTTCTGATCTCGTGTACAAAATGTCTTGTGTCATGACTTTATTGGGAATTAGAAGAACGACCCGGCGTTGCCCGAAATTTGAAAACGGCAATGATTACTGGACATTCAAAATTTTAAAACAATTCATAAATAAAATTAAAAAATTAAAGAAAGTGCATTGTTAAACAAATATACAAAAAAAATTACATCTACATCCGAAGAAATTGTTTTCCTGAAAATATAATTTACCCTAGATATTAAGACACCTGTACACAGGTCTGGATTTTTATTAGCTTATTTTGTCGTGCGTTACCTGGGGTTCGTATATAATATTCTAAATTCATATGTTAGTTTCCATATTTCTCTACTTTCGTAATATTAAATTTTCACTTCTGTTTATTTCAAAAACTAAATACCACGACGGAAACCTACAAAAATACAGTTTTTGGTATTGTATTCTAATATGTATGTAATTACGAATTATTTTGAAATCTAGGCGGAAGGAAAATACAGTTTACAGAGAAAGTTCAATAAACAAAGCGCATAGGTAAGATCTCCGAATTGTTTGTTTTTTATTACGCTTTTATGTTATACACTTGAAAATAATGTTCTTCACAGTCTTTATAGAATAATTTTCCTTGTACGATTCGGTTACGTTGTGGTGAATGACCGCCTCACGACGCAACCAAACTCCTGCGGACACATTAGTAAGCTTTTTAGTCCAGTTATGCGAGTAAAGATTCAATCTACTGATTATCAGTCAATTTTAATTGTTTTTTTTGTTCTTGTAATTCATCAATATTAGCCATACTTTGCCATGTACTTGCAATAACCCTAAAGAAGTGTCCTTTGAAATACCAAATAATTTTATCAATTACATTTTTCAATTTCCATGCCATAGACAATCCATAGGATTCACTTTCATTAGTGTAGATGTCTCATCCCATGTTGTCATAAAATGTTCTATAAATTATCGCAAAACACGTTTCCCTCCTCACGAGTGGTTTTTGCTCTGAGTAGAAAGTGTGTTCCTTTTCATCTGAATCCAGTTAAAAAACGTTGAAACGAAACTTTTAATGAAAACGTTTCTCCCTTAAACAGTGTCACTTGATCAAAAGCACACAAGTTTTCTTTTGAAATTCTTATCCTTCTACATAGCAACTCTTGTTTATTTTCTCATTTCAACACGTGCCAGTAATTACTTGATGAATTCTCGACGTTCACAAATTTTTCTAATTGATTTCGTATTTTTTGTCCAAGGAGAACTCTGTAACCGACAGAAAAGTTTCAACGTATCTTGAGAATTTTATGATTTGTTTCCGGATAACTTTTGTGAAGTTTTGCTTTTTGGGGGGATGGGTGAGTTTTGTGCTTCCGAGCAATTTGTTTCCACAGCAGCTCACCAGCCACTTGGTAGATCTAAATGAGAAATACTATTAAATAATGATGACACAACATTTAATCACACTTACATTACACAACATATTAATCACACTACTGGTCATCTTCAGGTGTATAACATATTAAAACCTGATGAAGAACTGGGAGAAATACATTGCAGTGCTCAGGAAATAGCTCTCTACCATGGCGTCATCATAAACTTCTAGTAAATTTCCGGTCAGTTAAGTCTTTTATTTTTCGAAAAAACTGAAATTCCTGTTCGAACATTATGACCGTTGATATTTATTTTATCGAAATGTTCTACAAATTGTGGAACAAAAGATCAAAGTGGAGTGGAGATTGATATAATTGTTTTATTAATGTTATGAGGTGTAACGCGGAATAAAATATTTGTTTGTTAAACTTGTTCAGTACAATATAGCGAATTACCGAAAAAATCTTTTTCGATACAAGCTATTTCTGTGAGACGAACCACCAATTGAAACTGTTTTAGAGACCATTCGAATCATTCAAGTTTGGTGATAAATAATATCGTGATCCGTGATCTCTCTTCACTGGCTTCTTAGGAATTGAAGACAGTCCAGTCTCGCCAACAATCTATGCGGGGTCTGACCCCCCACCCCCAAACTTCGACTCTAAAAATATATCTTTTTTAATAATAAAATAAATTAGTTCTCGACGCTTTTCATTGTTTAGTTCTCTTACTTAACTTATCTTACCGATCAATAATGATGATTTTTACACGAACTGGACATTGAGCAGTTTTTTTTGCTCTTATTTATACAGTTAGGTTTAGTTGTACAAATACTTCGTGAATTTCATAATTGTGATATTTTGAAACTCATTACATACACGATTGAAGTACAACATAAATGATTGTTGCAATGAGTAAATCAAAATAAAAGCAAAAGTAATAAAAAACTGCCGAACTCAAAGCAAGGAGACAATTTTGAGGTGACATTTTAAATAGAAAATTACTGAGAAAACATTAACCTTGTATACAAAGTGTATAAAATAATTCAGTTCTTATAAAATTGATAAAGGTGTTCGTAGTTAGTTTTGAATAAGAGAAAATGGGGGAGGCAAAAAATTTGATTTGGGACCTACAAACCTCGAGGTTTACTTAGCCTTCATTTTTATAAGCCGGCGCCAGTGTCCCTTCCTCCTATCGGTCTGTACCTTCCACTCCAGACCTCGTTCCAGTGGGGGAGGATGTGGCAACTACGGTGGTGATTGCGGTGAAGAGGGAGTGGTGGCAGGTGTGAGGGCGAGAACGCTGGCGATGACAGTAAAGAATACTCTAGTTATGACGGGGCAAAATATTTCCGCAGTCCTAAGATATAACTGACCGATAGAATCGGAGAAAAAGTGTTAAATGTATAAAAAGTATTATAGATGACAATCATCAAATTGCTGGAGGATACAGTGACGTAACTAGATGGAGTGGACCGGTTGGGCAGTGTCTAAACAGTTCTAGACAGTGTTCACCCCAGATAGACAAGTGCGGACTTTTCTCAATATAGTTTCGGGACCTAGAGAAGAGAGAATATTACTGAGGAAAATCTGGTGAAGCAATAAATAGCTTTGATTCAAAACAGTCTCTACACCAGCTTTGGCTGCTAATGGGTGAAATGACAATAGATTTGATAATTATTCGACTTCATTTGTTCTTCCAGTCAGCTTAGCCGGATGCGTGAGAAGTTTTTCAGCTATGAGGAGGGTGAATACTTTACACACGAGATGTTGTCCAATTACTCTGTTTCATACAGAGAACGTAAATATGAATATAATATTTATCCCTTTATGATAAATTCAATGTTAATAGATCAGATATATTAAATATTTTTTTATAATACTAATAAAAGAAAGGGATTTGTAGATTACACGCCAAAACTACCAACACACCAACATTAATTGAAGACCATTTTCAGTGCCTATCAAAGGATTATTTGTACTAAGTCTCATAATTTACTGAGCAAAGCCGTGAGTGCTTTATTAGTCTCATTATCGGTAATAATACGGATTCGTCTCTTTATGATATCAGTTTATACTTTATTACATACTTAGAGATCATTGTGGTTTACATAGACGATCTAATTTTTAGTAACGAATTAAAAATAATTATTTTATTTCATCTAACTAATAATTAGTTTAATTGGCATTATATATAACGGTAGTATTTCTTGAAAAATAAAATATATCTTTCGACATTGCTTGAACGCTACACAATGTATTTATTGTGTTTTATACTAATCAACGTTTCGACTGAAGATTGAAGCCTTCCTCAGAATAAACAAATAATGCAGAAGAAGTATCTCTTATTATATCAATCTTTATATAGCTGAGTGATTATCCTAACTCTGAGTTTTCTCCCATATTTCTTTCTATTCCAACTTGTTATTCTCCTCGATATCATAGGAATCTCTTTAACAATGAATTATTTCGCTTTTTACGTATAAACTACAAAACAAAATGGTCCCAAGCGCAGTCCGTTATTTTCAGATGTGAATATCCCTAATGTTTTATTTCAAAGATAGTTTGAAACCCCTTGCATTGGTATTATTACGCTTACAAAACACAGATTACATCAACAGTACAGTTATTACAATTATTAATATTACTGCAATAAATAAATAATTTCATATTTATTTCTAATGTCTTGTAAATAATTTGATTTAAAGAAACTTCATTTTGCTCTTTCATTATTATTTTTTTAGATTACTTTCTACTTTGAAATAATTTTGTGCAAGAAGAATCGATTTGTGTCCTACAGTGCGGCGGTCTACAGGGCAGAAGAACACGGGACCGGTACCACTTGTCACATGTCGACTAACGCGACACGACTGTTGACACACACCAGTTTAGATCCATTAAGCGGAGTATTCACAGCACCAGTGGATTTGTCACTTTCCTTGAGTGACTCTCTCCCTCAGAAAAACTTTTTCATTCCTCTTCCAAACGCCAGGAATTACTTTTGCAAACGTAAATTCTGTCGTTGAAATGGGTTGACTTTTAATCAAAATTTTCATAGTATATTTACTTCTTTTTTTCAAAATTTCTTTCATCTATTAAAATTTTATGCAATGAATTTTCTCCTCTTTCCTGACAACCCACATACTACAGAAAATACAACTGATGAAACATTGATCATTTCATAATACGTTTGTTTGATGTAAAGTGTAAATATAATCCCATTTTTGGAGTATCCGAGTGAATTGTGAGTTAGCGATGTTTTGATTATTATGAAATAAGTGACCTAGAAAATTGTTTAAATACATCACATTACTATTTATATTTATTAATACTTCAACTTAAAACTTGTGTTGATTTTTATCCTTGACTAGCGACTATTCTTTTAACAAGGATCTTTAATCATCAAGCATTATTAGACGTGGAAATGTGATGGAAATGAGCCAATACATCATGAGCGGTATAGAACTAGAGCTAGCATATTAAAAAACAATTCAATTTTAATTTTGATCCAATATTTTATTGGAGAATAGGGCGATCCCGAACAGTCGGAGCCATCTCTGCATACAGTAAATGAGAGTGGAATACTTGTAACGGTGTATGGTAAATTCCCGTAGACGATATACAAGTATAGTATGTTTTCTTCTTGTTATTCAAGTCATGTTTCTTTACTCAGAGAAAATTAAACCTAAGAAGAAAAAAACAAGAACGGGAACGCACTGTGTTTATTAGTGTATTGTGAAGTGGTTGCAGTAAATTAGTTTATTGTCCTCAACATAGTTATAGGCAGTTTGTAACTGTTCTCTTGACAGTAAATTATTTTTTATTTATTGCCAGTTTAAATGGCTTGATGTTGGGCGACCCGTGGCGTAGTGACGATATTTGTACCTCGTGTTATATTGGCAGGACATTCGAATTCCTTCAAACTTAAATATTTCGCCTACATCGTCCATCAATTCAATTCGCGTGCTCCTGTGTCGATATTGTTCTTTCTTCAGAGAGCATGTGAAACGAATATTACCTTGTGTCTCAGCTTGTGTGTTATTAACTTGAATTTTTATATAGTCGCTTCCCTGACTGCTATTAATATTTATTCGGGTATTACTTAAATTCGTAGAAGATGGCGATTCGTGTTTTGTAGCCAAATTGCGTTATTTTTGGTTAAGTTACATGACTTTGTGTTTACCTTCCGTTTCTCCTGTCATTCATTGTTTTCCAATTACTTATTCTTGTCGTTTATCCCTTTTCACCCAAGTTCCTGTGACCACCCTGAAGAAATCATGCGAAGGGTAAGTGACAAAAGTAAAGTGCTACTGTGTGATCTATAAATAACTCAGTGATGAGTTATAAAGAGGGCAAAATTATTTTCAAGACTCGCATATCTCTTGAACCCATTTCGGTTATGGCTGAAAAAAACTATTTCTGGGCTATCACGGTGCGTACACTTTCACAACATAATCCCCAAAATTTAGAAAAATCGCGGTAATAGACTTAACGTTGAGATAGAATAATGAGATATTTATCTTTACAAACCTACGCTTATCCGAGTTATGATAATTTTCAGAACCGAATAAAATGAATGAACTGATTACTTCGATTTGGTACACTTTCTTAACGCAAAATATGGTGGTAACATACCAAGATGTTGAAATAATTACAGCGAGAACTTAATTTCAGTTTCATTCATAAAATAATTACCGTACTTATCTTACGTATTATAGAACTCGTCAGAAGGAAGCTAGATAATGTTATTTAATTTTGTCTCAAAAAGGGAACAGTGAATGTGCAGCGTTGTGAGAGAAGAGATTAAGAATTAATTGAATAAAGCTTCTATGACAGAATAGTTATCAAAAGTTATTGAACTTCTAAAAATAATCCAGAAAAGCTATGACGTCATGTTTATGTGTATTTGGGTAAATATAAATTCTCGAGAGCGCATTAAAATTGATGTATTTGCATTCATAAAACCAAACTTTAGATTTTCTGCCGGTGAGGTGAAGTGTTGACAGAGAATGTTGAATTTATAATTAAATAATGAGATGGTATTGTCTATTCTCTCAATATTTTAATTGCCTCCCNCTCTCTTTCAACCCTGTTGCCCCCCCCTTTTACCATGTAATTTACTACCAACACCACCTCCCCTGAACCCAGTACTAATTGTGCCTCCATCTCGAGGGATGAATGTTCTGAAATCCTTCTGAATTCTGTTTTAAGCTGTGTTATTTCATCCTTGGGTGCAGTTATACCTAAATGGTGTGTTTTAAAGGTTGGTTCAGTTTGCTGATCTGTGCCCTTGCATCTTTTACCTCCTTCATAGAATCCATTATTTAACCCCTCCTTTTTCCCAAATACCATCATTTACCGTACTCGAATTCCCCCCTCCTTCTTTTTAATATTTTTAATGTTTTCACTTGTGTTAATGTATTTTAAAATTTTGATTCTGTGCTATATTTGTTTTTAGCACGGTTGATGCTCGCTAAGCGAGAGAAAAAATAATATTTTGCTTATTAAAATATTGACAGAGCAGACAGTATCATCTTATTATTTAACTATAACTTGTTCTTTAAAGAAAATAAATATTACAATAACAAAACCATTTTTTTGCAACTGAAATTTAAAAAAATAAAAATAAACGAGTTTTGAAAACATAACATATGATTTTTTTAATTTTCTGTAAAATAATTGTTTTTAGTTTGATAGAATCGCGAGTATTTAAGTTTGATCGGTTGCGGAAAAGGAGAGAAGTATCAGGAAAGGAGAAAATACATTTTCAGTTGCTCGGAGCAAGTCCGACACCTGTCGTGAATGACCGGTGTGATACGGTACAATATATGACTTCAATAACGAGAAAGTGGGATAAACTCAAAGTTCAAGGTTTAATTTTCAGGTCAACCGCTAGAAAATGCAATTTTCGTACGAAGACATTTTGAAAAGTGTGGTAAGGACAAGAACCAGAACAAAGTAAAATTAATATACGTTCCTGAAACTGGGCGTTTTCTCCTTTCGTATCCTTTTTCGTTGTCAGGAAATTATGTGGTTCAAATAAAAGAGGAAACATTGATAACAATAATACCCTAATTTTATATATTTTCTTGAAAACATTAACTTACAAGATACTTCACGAATTGATAAGTATAATATCAATAAACTTGTTTTTCTTGAAATCCGATAGCGAAAGGTTACCTGAACGAGATTAATGATCTGACACGTGGAAGTTGATAATTACATGATATATATGATCACCTACTTCCACGTTACAGATCATCAATTTTGTTTCATTTTCATTTATCCGATCTTCGATCATCTAATACCTTGTGTACAACGAAGTAATTATGGGGATTCGTTATTGTATTTCTTCTCTTTTAATTTCACTTCTCTCTCTTCTTATCGACGTTACAGATCTAATAAACTATAGACACACACTCTATCTTAAATATAGTAGAAATTTTTTATGTTTTATTGTACATTATTCTACTCTACGATTGAGTGGCAAAATTATTCTGCTAGCATTTATCAACAAAAATTCCCGAATGCCAAATTTGTTTCCATGCAAAATGGAAGTGACATAGCCATCACCCTTTTACAGAGAATTGCTAATTAATGTTTGTTTTATAAGAGTAGCCCCTGAACTCAAAGATCGAGTGTCAGTTTCTTTGAAATAGATGCTTTTGAAGTGTTTTTTGCATGGAAAATTGGTAGAAATGGATTTTGATGTTGAAAAGTAATATGAGTCCCATTTAACAACCGTAAATTACTGATACAAAAACCTATTTTTTCTTAAAACAAGCTTTTATTTAAAAAGTTCTGTACTAAAAAGTAATAAAATATGATCAATAGAATTCAAAATCAAAAAAGAATGGCTACAGAAAAGTTACTATCATAGGCACAAGTACTTAGAATGTACATAAACGTAGAAATTTTTGCAAATGTGAAATATAAATTTTGTTTCGGGTAGAGTGGTACATTACGTGTGTTCAGTTTAATAGTTTTCAGTTTAAAATGTGACATGTAAATTTTAAAAGCTTGAGGCTTATTTTTTCAGAAAATTTAAAGTAGTATGAGTATTTACGACGCCTCAAGCTTTTAAAATTTATATTTAAAAAATACCGATCTTCATGTATCTTCTAATTACTTGCACCTCTGATGTGTAGCCAAGCAAGGGACATTTTTGCAGTCATATATTTTCAATTTTATTTTAGATATTTTATAAAACTTTTTAGGATAGAACTTTTAAAATAAAATCTTGTTTAAAAAAGTATGTTTTTAATTTTATTCCTTTCAGTATAAAAATTTTGTTTATTATTTGTCTTAATAACTAATCTTGCTTGTTCATATGTATTTTACTATTAATTTATTTCGTTCATTTTGTCTACTTACATTTTGAGGGATGTTAAAAAATGAGCTACTATTAAGGAGTTACCATATACTATTAAGGAGTTTCATTTTCCACCTCCATCATAAGGTCAGCTCAATGGCACAGCAATCATCTATCACACAAACCTCACATATCTGTAAAATTTTATCTCGATCGGAAACTTGGAAGTGACCGAAGAATCAATAACAAATTTTGTAACAGAAGGACAACATACGAGAACATATATATTCTGAGATGAATAAGTGAAATATTCCGACGGTTATTTCACTATACCACGTTCATTACTCCTGCATTTGAAATAAAAATAAAGGAATTTTTATAGTAAGACAATTTATATTGTTTGATTTTTTTCTGTCTGTTGCCAACTTTAGATAGCAGTGCAAATTGATTGCAATGCAGACTCTTACGTATCAAAAACATAATTGCATACTAGCAGTCGATTAATTTGGCTATCACTCACTGTAAACTATACGTTTTACTTAGAAAAGTGCCCTCGGTTATTGGCTGGTTTGCTCGCTCCTGGGTTCTCATGTTTCCAGTGAATGATGAAGCACATGGATAAGTCCAAAGAAAAAGCAATATTGTGTTGACTTTCTCGAACCTCGACATTGCTTACATCATCATGTTCTCTTAATGAAGAAAACTGTAGCTAATTATTGTCCAAAAAGCATTTTCAGTATGAAGAAATCTACGAAGTTTTCATTGTAAACCTTTAATTTTATCATTATTTATTGAATTTTTTTTTTCAGAAAACATGGTTTGTGAATTCAAATATATGACAGTTTTTTTATCACTAAATTCTTATTTGTGTGAAAAATACATTCAGTCAATCTGTTTGCTACCTTTTCACGATTAAACCACTAAACCGATTATGATTAAATTTGGCAAGAAGATAGCTCGCATGTCCAGGAAGGACGTAGGCCAACTTTTATTTTTTTAATGTGTGAAAAGAAAGATATAAAATGATTTCTGAAGATAAATGTCGATGAAGTCGGGAAAAAAATCCGATATATTTGTTAATGCTACCTAAACAGTTAGAGACAAGTGACAACTATGAACGCAATATTGTTTGCCTCGAAGAGTTACACAAAAAAGTCCGGGATATCATATGTCTCCTTACAAGGGTAAACCTAATTATCGAAAAAGATATTAAAAATATAAAAGTTAAAATACTTCAATTTAAGAGAGTAATTTAAGGGAAAAAATCAATCATCATCAGATTTAATGAGTTCTTTGTTCTTTTTGCATTTAGCAAAGATAAATATGTCTCTAAATCGTAAAATTTGGTGGAACAGATTTGATTTTACAGGCGTTTTAACGAAATGATGCAGAGACTGCCGCCGTTGTGTCTTGCCACAGAAGCGAAAATTCGACAGGCGCGGCTCGCGGGGTGTGGATTCGTTCTATCTGAAATGAATAGAGATACTTCCGATGTTATGTCAGACTTGGACCACCATTGGTGTCGGGGGTGGGGGGTGGAGCAGACCTAGAACATCCATGGATGGAGTGGAAAGGGAGGGTCATGTAAAAAATATTTAATTCATAAGGATGGGTTTAATTTTCGGGGCCTTTCAGATAAACAACAACATGATACAGTATAAATATAAGTTCAGCATATATGGGCATATGGGGGTTAAATATTGTGCCAACCCTAAATCTCTTCGATTTTTCGTTGGCACAATCATCATCAAGGGACAAGAAGGAAAAAATATAATTGCTAATTAAGAATCTACCAAATCAAAAACCACTTTCATGAATCTTAACCAAGTGTGAGGAAAGACTTGTATTGGTCATAAATAAGGAAAATAGGAAGGTGCTGTAACATTTGCCTCTGTTGAGAAATGAAAAATATGATTTAAAATTATAATAAGCGTTTCTTTACAACTGAACAATTGTTCCCTACGCATCTGTTTCCTGTATATCGAATACTTTCGGTCTTTGAGGTACTTGGTGTGTTGTCAATCCACAATGACGAATTTAGAACAAATTTATTCTTTTAGAATAAATTTTAGAACGAGATATCACACATGTTAAATAATAATTAGTTTATCTCAAGCAAGTATAAAAGATTACTACACCCAATGAAGGGTAATTAAAAACATGTTTTCTATATTTTGTATATGTAATTTGTAAGTTGTAAATTAAAAAAGAAAANTTAAAAAGGAAATCTATACCTGGTAGTAAACGCATGTTGTCAATTGTAAATATATTGAATCTGTTGCGTAACTGTTTCGTGGTAATGAAAATAACTGACAGACGACTGGAGGATTCTTGGAAGGAGAATGACGAAAGCAGGCGAGAAAATTGTAGTTGAAGTTCAGTCACTGTGAGTGCGAGTTCGTGATGGTTGTTGCTGTCAAGTTACAGCTTTTCTGAGTGTTTGAGATGTTTCCGTACCATTTGTTGCTTGGAGTGATCGTACAAACGTCCCGTGAATTCTTATACCGGAAGTGAACTCGATATCTAAGAAGATTCTTTCCGATGCCTACAATTTCATGGAGACGATTTTATGTTGGGGAGGACTATATTGCCAAGCGGTTAGTAAAGGTCGTCGTGGAAAACGATGTTACACTCTACACTTGTTACACATTCTTTCAGCAGCTAAAGTGCAAGGTAAGACCCTCATTCATTTTGGACAGAGTGGATTATGGCGTCATAGGCGTGTTCAGGATTTGATTTTGGGAGGGGTCCATAAATACCAATGTGTGCGAGTCCCACAAGAACATATGCCCTAAAAATAACGTTTTTATTCCTAACATATTGCGCCTATTTTTAATGTGCCTTATATATGTTGTAGGAGTGCACAATGTTCGTCTGATGTTTGTGAGAAATATATCTGAAGCGACGCTCAATAGTTCAGGGTCCAATGGAGTGAAGGACATTTGAACATAAATATTTTTCAGTCTCTCTCGTGGAAATATTTAGAGAAGATGCTTCTAAAACGTGTTGAAGCCTAAATCAGCATAAATTTCTTTTCAACACCTTTTCATGACATTTTAGAGATATTATTTCGTTACCGTCTCAGTATTGCTACCTTATTCCCATTTTAATTTTTTTGTCTATTACTTATTCGTGGTAGAAAATGACATCTCTTGAATCTTAAGAAAATATTGTACTGTAACTGATATTTCATTTTCTATCGTATATTTCCCTAGATAACTCTGAAATGATGCTTACCTTTGTTCCGTAACATTAACATACGTGATGTTTTTCCGTAACCAATACACTTGCAATGGAACATATCAGATCAACATACACAGAAAAATGTTTTATTTTTAAAGATGTGAAACATTGCTTGAGAAGCCGGATTTGAAACCACCCCATTGAAAAAAGAAGTATTCTACAGTTTCAGGTATTTTTTATAAATAAAATTTTGAGTTGTAAAATTTTCGTTCCAAACCCGATAGTTCTACCGTTCTTTTTTGTATGTTAAAGCACTGATGAAGTTCACCTATAGTGAAATAGAGTGAAATAGCTATATGATACAGTATATGTTACGAGGATATTGTACTAACCTACAGGTCCAACGTTTTGACTAGATACGGTAATGCCTAATTGAATTGCATTCTCTAATCCATTGCCTAATTACTCAAAGTAGCAAATATTATTCCAGACAGAGCCAATGTAAATTATACAATCAATTTAAACCACGTAATGGATGTTGGATATGGATATTACTGTTATCTACTAAAAAGGATGGGTTCTTTACCATTACTGCATTTTCATACAAGCCATGAGCAATTACCATGATTCATCCAAAATAAATGTATTTTCAAATTACGTGAGTGTCCATTGACGCGACAATCTGTTCTAAAAAAATCTCAAACTGAAGAAAATATTATGACTTTCTTTTTGACTTAAAATGGAAAGAGGGCTTAAAAAACAAGAAAAAGATATTTGGGTTTCCTCTTATTTATTAACTCTTCTATCTAACGGTAACAATAAAATATTGACCCGCCTTATGAAAGTACTGAAAATGCACATCTACTGTTTAGCAGCCAATATTAATTGTTTTTCTGCTCGTGTAATTCATCAATATTACCCATACTTTGCACTTTACATACAAAAACCCTTAAGAAGTGTCCCTTAAAATTTCATATAATTTCTTATATTGCTTTTTCGAATTTCCATTCTACAGACATTCCACAGAATTCACTTTTTTAGTATAGATAACACAATCATAATTTATGATCTATTTTCGCACAGAAACTTTTGTTTAAACATCCTTTAAAACTCGAAAAGTGAAGAGTGCTTATAGTCGAGAGGGTAATAATATTTAAAGGAATAATGAAAAATAACGAATATTATGGAGAAAATACAAAGAATTTGTATATAAAGATGTAGGTCTTAATAAAAAATATTTTAACGTTGAAAATTAATATCTCGAAGGAGAGATCTTAAGTTGCAGGATTTTTCAAAGGAGCTGAGTGAGAACACGCAATTCTTTCTTAAACTTTCTGTTATCACAGTTGGAACATTTTCCTTTGAAATCTTTTCTTCATTCTTCAGTCGTTAAACAAAAACTCCAATTTGACGTCCGTGTGTTTTCCAGGAATTTCTTATTCTAAACTTTGAGAAAAAATATTTCATTTAGTTTTTTTGGACAAACAAACACTGTATATATTGTAAACGATTCAATTTTATCCGTTGATCACTTCGCCGAATAAGTAGTCAC
>NNCF01129875.1:191391-215743 GCA_002313205.1 Laupala kohalensis | reverse complement strand
ATATAACAATTCATATTATGGTTGGTTGGAGGTTGATAGTTGTCAAGATTTTAAATGTATTTTGGTGCAGAAATATTAACTAAATTATTTTATAAAAAGATAATGAAAATAGCATTTCGCAGATTCTCTGCGAACACGTTGCCAATTGTCTTTATTCACTTTCCTGGGCATTTAATGAGCACTCCTTGCGAGTCATTGTGTACACTCTGTTTTGTTCATGGGGGGGTTTAACTCACATTTGCTTTTACCGTTAAATATGAGAAATATTTTCAATAGAAATGTATAGGAGTTTAATGACATTTTTTACGCACAACATTATAACAATTCAACTCCTGACGCTAAGAAAGTCGCGAGGATTCATCTAGTAACTCGATAACTTCTAAAATACCTCAAGATACTCGCAGAAAAACAACATTACACTGACAAAAACGTGTTCGGCTTTAAAATTGAAATATTTTAAAAGATATTTGTTTTTGCTTTTTTAAGAAACTTTGAGACCTGGTTGAACAGTGCAATTTTTTACGTAAATATATGCTTCGCGTTTAATCTCAAACAAAATTAGGCACTTCGTATAAGAGTGGAGGTTTTTATTTTAATTTGAGAAGAAGGTGAATTTCTCTCTCTTTAATTTCCGTTACAAAATGCAAAATAGATATTTATTATCAGTAACCGAAAGAGATACATGTCAGAGGGATATTTCATCACGTATACATTGTGGTAAAGTGTAAAAGTTGGGTTGTTTTCCTTTCCTTGTTTAATAAAAACTTTGTTGGACGTCTTTTATCTTGTATTAAAATATCCTTGGAACAGCAGAAAAAAATAATTACGAAGCACAAAGACATCCGTTTGTTGGAAATTTCATTTCCCGTCTGTTTTTCTGGAGGGTTAATATCTGTCGACGAAATGCGAGGCGTTCGACTCGTTTTTTTAAGGGTCGCGAAACAATAGTTGGAAGAATTTAACTGCCACAAAGAGTGGAAATATTTTTTCTTTAAAATGAATCCTAGCATCATAAAGGTTTTGTAATTTTTATTTTAACAAGAAATTATAAATATTTGTCAACGTGAAACGTCATATGATTTTTGTGCACTGAACAAAGTGTATTGTTTCTATATTCTATCAGTAATTCGTTTAAGTTTAAGACCACTGGTTTTTATGTATTTTGAGATGAATAATCGTATTTGCAATGACATTATGTTCCTACACAATGTAGATTATGCACGACACCTCTAAAGGTGAGGGTTGGGAAGAGCGTGACACGAAAATATATCGAAAATATCAGGTAAGAAAGGATTTTACGAAAATTCGCCGCTAAGGGGATGAAATGGGAAATTGGTGTTTTCTAAAAAAAATTCTCAATTACTTTTTTCTTTTTTAAAAACGTTTTCTAAAAACATCTTCGGCAATGAAAATGAGGGGCTGATACACACCAACACTATCAAACCTCCATCATTAATGTATAACATTTTCACTGGATATCAATGAGTGAAAAAATAAAGTTACAGGCATATTACAAAATTCACGCGAGCAAAACCGCGGGTACTCAGCTAGTTTATTATAAACTGTTAAGGAATTGTACCATAGTTATAACGTGAAAACCCAATCGGTTTTCTGGGTTATAATTTTGAATTCTTCTTTTGATTTCCGATCATAAAAGCAGGGTAATATACTAGGAAAAGGGTTAAATAGCTAAACGTACGTTCAATGCACAAACTTAGATTGCGTCCTGAAATATGTCGAGACGCGAATGGAATTTACTCAATATCTCTCAAGTGTTCTGGATGCAACTTCTTCGTTCCAGTCATACCGTCAAATTTCTGATTTGACTCCGCTTTACCTAATTCCATTCATACTCTATTAGTTTGAGTTGCTTTTACTTTGAAAAGTTATAAATTCCAAATTTCTATTACATTCTAAATGGAACGTTTTATACGTCGAAATACTCCATTAAAATGCAGTACAAATAATTTATTTGTCTCCATTAAAGCTTTACGAGGTAATGCTATGAAGGCAGTATTCCATTTATGTGTGTTGATCAGTATGTGAAGATAATCTCTCGAATATTTGTATGACATTCCACAAGTTACACTGTCTTACACTTCATTCTCAGAGTATCTCTTCTTCTAAGGTATTTCATAAAGGCTTGTACAACTTTCCATGCTGGAATGTTTCTCCTCTAAACATCTTTCTTCTTTTATGAAATACTTTTGAAAACATTCCCGAATATTTATTATGTTTTTGAAAATTCTCTTCGTACTTTCTCTTCGTGAATTTAGTGTTATTTCAATTCTTATGATTTTTAAACACTATACTCAGAATAATCTATAGTTCGATAATAACTTGTACATGTAATTTTTTGCTTAAAATTACAAACATATTGACATTCTATTAGTATTATAACTCGCAGCCAACTTTTTATCTTATCTAGGAACTTTTGCTGAAATTTTTGAATCCGCCTCTGCCTTAGGGCCCTTGATCGGAATTGATGGGATGGTCCCTTGCTTGCTTCCGGAGAGTAAATTAGTTTTTTTCCTCCACGTGGTCATACGCAGTTTGTACTGTTTTTTGACAATACATTTATTTATTTAATACTTTGTAGCATATTCATAAAATTCTTCGTCTCGAGAATTATTCCTCGTGCAAAAGAATCCTTCATGCCGCGAAAAAAATTCAAAAACTAAACGTTTTAACGTAAAATACGGATGACGCACGATGAAAAGTGATGTTATTGCTAATAGAAAAGTTATATTATTTACTAATTATGTGTTATGAATTTATTCATGTATTTTCTCATTTATCACTATATTAATATAGATCGCCACTACCAAAAAAGGAGGATTATGGCATTATTATTATTATTGATAAAAATTGACAATCAAATGCAACATGCAAATGAATTTTCTATCTATCCTTTATTGTAATCATTAAATTCTTAAATGTAATTTTTTAAAATTCGTTGTTACTTTGCTACTTACACCTGTCAGATTCAATTCACTCAGATTCAAACCCGGACACGCACAAATTCTAGAAGTATAAAATAAATGTTACAATAGAATTTTAATAGGGTCAATCCACATTCAGAAATCACGCACCATTTTAATAAACCAACACGCACACATTTTAAATGAACAAACAAACTTCCCTCTCTCACCAATAGCAACCCTACCCCTGAAAGTCATTTAGCATTCATCTTCCGACAGAAACCCTCCCATCCATCCACACAAAGCCTTGTCCCGTCCCACCTTCTTAAAATTTCTTAAGAGGCGACAATATCCTCTCATACCAATCAAACCCCTCCAAGTCAGAGAAGGTAAGACGCTCGTCTTACAAAAAGTTCTCTCATTGCAAAATGTTCACATTTTTTTTTCATACAATAATTTTTTTACGCAAGCAGTGTATTTTTCAAAAATTCACATAATATTTAAATATCTGAAACCAATAACAGTTCCTTAGTGACCTCACACTTCCTTATTGACCGTCGTTGGGTGCAGACGTGCATGAGTGCTAAAATCTAGGTAAAAGGATTAGGCGATGGGCTGCTCTCTAGAAATCTACTGGGCGTGAGTGGGGACCTGGGCCGCATATGAGGAAGGAGTTGCGTACTTTTCAACTCACGCACGATTCAACTTACGCATAATTCAACTTTTCTACCTGCGCGGCAAAGGGTCAAGCTTTGGTGATGTAGGAGGTAGTCGGCAGGGTTGCACAAAGAATGAGTTTACAGACTACCGTCACCGTCAATGTGTGGCCCTTCTAAAGAAATATAAAAGTTATTTCACTAGACGTGCAACACCATATTTATATTTCCTTCACCGTAGTAACAGTTAATCTACGAAAATAAATATATTTACAAATATACAGGGTTATCCAATAAAAACATATTTTAAAATATTTTGATTTTTCTTTAGAAAGAAACCCTCATTCTTCTTTGATTCAAAATTGTTGTAAACCTGAAAATAATCGTTCTAACTATAAACTTATACCTGGCCTTTATTTTTGAATCTGAGAGAAAATAATTGTTCTAACTATAAACTTATTCCTGGCTTTGGATATTCCAATACCATTTTTTGCAACATAAAATGATGCCAAGAAACACGAAACCAGAAGACATTCGTCCACCACCATTTGAAAATATAAATTTCATAACAATTCCCGCCTTTTGGAAATTTCGAAAAATTTGTTGTTGTTTTTTGTCCTATATTCTGCTATACAAGAGTAACAACCCGTCAAGAAGTTCATGGCTCTATTACTTATTCTCTGTATTAATGAATGAGCAAGTCAATCGAAAAGTAACAACGGCATAGTATTTATAGAACTTACGAAAATCTTAAGTCAAAAGACGTCCTCAAATTCTTATATTTCAAATTATTTTTTCTCATAAAACGAATTATATTTTTCCAGAATAAAAACAAATGACGTAATAAATCCATCTTCATCCATTTCATAGTTAACCCAAAATTCAATAATCCAAATGTTAAACATACTCAAAAAACAAAATGAATTTTTTGAAAAACAATATGAAAGAGTAGGTAAAAAAACACAAGAAAAAGTTTATTAGATTTATATTATGATTTTCACCACTTTAAGAAAATATAATCTTCAAATCCATTCCCTTTTCTGCGCAAAAATACTACAGATTTGGAGAAATGTTTCAAAATAACAAAGATAGATAAAAAAAGAACTCTCTCCCAACATAAGTGTATCAACACCTAAAACCACATGAACAAATTGGGGTAAATTAATTTACATGGAAATAATATAGCGTAGCATTGGCTCGTCAGAAAGGTAAGAAATTCGATATTCGAAGAAATGTTGGATACAAGACTGTTCAAGGGATACAAACTGTTCATTCACTATCAGCTGTTATTCGCTGATCCATTTAAATTAATCTTAACAGTATTCATTGCATTTCTTTTAGTGATTAGTAGGTGCGGTCCAAGAGTAGGTACAGAGACGGTGGCGTCGGAGGCCAAGGTGTCGGTGGCGACGGTGGGAGACGCGACTAAGGGGGCGAGGGATGCGGTGACGGCGTAGAGGGTGGCGGTGAACGTGGAGACGGAAGAGGTGATGCCGACGAGGGAGAATGCTCCATGTCTACAGGGAAATTGAGAGCTTTTCGACGTCGACAATGGGAATAAATTTCAATACCACTAATAATGTAAGATAGTTTGTTGGGTCCGGTGGGGGTCATTTGCGACTGCTGCAGGTAAATTGTAGAAGTATCAGAAATAAAACGTTACAGCTCGACACCTTATTAGACTTGTATGATCAACGAATAGTTATAGGCACAGAATCGTGGTTTGACGTAAGCATTAATGATGCAGAAATATTTAGATCAGGATATGCAATTTATGGAAGGGACAGAGAAAATAAAATAGGGGAGGGATTTTTATTTATATTAAAAATATTTTCAACAGCTCTTTAATATTCTCAGATGGTTACCATGAATTGTTAGGCGTTCAAATTGAAAACAAAGACTGCGAAAACAAACTAGACATTGTCGCAGCTTATAGAGCACCGAATACAGATATAGGAGTACTTGAGAAAATTAAAGATCTCGTCCTTAACGATAATAGATTTAGGAGTCATGTAATAATCGGAGGAGACCTAAACTTTCCAGAAGTAATATGGGGAGGAAAAGTTGATGCGAGGGGTAATGCGCATTTATTAACGAACGACATGGTATGGGAAGAGGGGTTAACACAGGTAACTCCAGCACCGACTAGGGGTGAAGCTTTACGGGATATTTTCCTCATTAAGCCCGATTATTTCTCTCATCTGCGGTAATACTAGGCATGTGACCACAAAGCAATTCTACTTCAATTACATTGGGTAACTCACTTAAAACAAAATTCCACAGTGACTAGGAAAATATTTTAATACGGGAAAGCGAACATAAATGCAATTCAAGAATTTTTATATTTTCATTACAATAAGTGGTCGTTAGAAGGGGAGAACATTGAAGAAATATGGAGAAATTTTAAATTGTTAATCTAATTATAACAAAACTATTCGTTAGAACCAAAACAATTAAATCAAACTCAGATCATGAATATTACACCAAAAAAAATTAGGATACTTAAAAGAAAAGCAAGAAGGGTTGGGGCAAAACGCAAGGCAAACATAACACTACAAAGTAAATTCAAACGTTTATCTAAAGAATCAAATAAGGAGAAAATAGATAGATAGAATGGTGGTAGGGTGGATCCGTGAATTTCTACATAATCGGAAGCAAAGGGTTAGGGTTTCGGAAATATTATCGGAAGAAGTAGAAATAGAAGATCAGGAGTGGCATGAGGTAGCGTTCTCGGACTTTGACTATTTATTGCATTTATCAACGATCTGCCTGAGAAAATAAGTACAAATATTAGATTATTCTCGGATGACTGTATAATTTACCGAACAATATAAAACGCGGAAGACAGGGTAACACTGCCACGAGACCTTGATGAATCCACAAATTGGTAACTATAAATCAAATGAAAATAAATTCAGACAAGAGTAAAGCTATAAGTTTCACTGGTACCTGCTTAAGGCAAATTGTTTCTATCAAATCAGTTCATATCCAATACCGGAAGTAAATTCATGCAATTATTTGGGTATCATATTTAAGAATATGTTCTAATCTAAGTGATCTGATCAGGTTAACAGTGTTGCACAAAAAGCTTTCATTAAACGAATTTTAAAGAAAGCAGTAATCCGACAACAAAAGAGTTAGCATACACTACCCTTGCTAGGCCTCTATTGGAATATGCATCGGCAGGATGGGATCCTATAAGAAACTATCAAATAGAAGAATTAGAAAAAATTCAGAAAAATGCGATTAAATTCATAAACATGGGTAATTATGAATAATTACATAAAAATAGTACATCTTCAAATTCGTGGAAAAAGCGCGACTGGGATGTTTGTTCAGTACACTTAAAAACAAACCAGCGTGGCGGGATGTCAAAGAGCGTTTAGAAAAACCGACTGGATTGGGTAGACAAGATCACTTTTTCAAAATTTGAAAAACGAAACAAAAAACAGACGTAGGAAAATACACATTCCTCAATATATCAATAAGGGACTGGCACAATTTGCCTGCGGATTGTAATGGGGATTTAATCCATCACATTTCGTTAATAAATAATTGGAAATACGCATTAAATTCAATCGCTGCGTACTCATGGAGGCTGGGTTTTTGAAAAGAATTGGAGGGCAAAATTCGGAAGTTTACAACACTGCCTGGGCGGCCGTGAGGAGAAGCAAATAAGATCATAAAACAGACCCTTGGAAGGAGGACGCTTATACATTAGAACGCGCGGCACCTAGATCAAAGAATCGGGGTGCGAAATAAACCGAACAAAGGGCACTGTAAAAATTTGGGAAGCGGATGGCAAAATTCAAAAAGAGAGTTCTTGAATATACCAGCATAACTTGAATAACAAACGTGTGCGCAACAAAAAGGTTTATTCGAAGAGACAGAGGATCGCGCCATGGGACCAAACGCACGATCGCGAACAAGTAAATGAGCCGCCAAAGACCCGTGACTGACAAGGCGGGCAAAACGAATTGGTTCGTGCAATATTGAAAAGGGCGAGAAATCCATAGAATTAGGTGGAGTGTCAGGGGTTGAGAGGAAGCGGAAACATCTCACACAATGAGATGACACGATGCCGCGGTATAACAATAAGAACTTTAGGAAGCTGGAGACACATGGTCGAACCGAGGCATCGGTGAAGAAGTGCGCCGTTAAATTTAAAAGCTAATCGTATGATTCGTTGAGAGAGGAATCACGAAACATTCAGCATAACCAATCCGAATTGTTCCGCGTGGAGTAGAAATAATGAAATGATTGGTAAATATTAACATGTGATGCGGGGGAGGGCGTGACTTGCTCCACAAAAAGTTGATAGAGTGGGGGTGAGGGGATAAAAAGTCGAGAGTCAGAGAGTTTTGGAGAAGAGAGTTTTATCGAGAGAGACGGATTTCTTACAGAGTTTTGCGGAGAGACAGATCACTAATCATCAATCACTGGCGTCTAGAGCATCACTAGAGATTTTTACTTGATTTTGTGATCAGACACTTCAAGTTTTATTTTTGTAGTGCGCTGACACTTGGAACATTTTCGGGATTGTAACGTTTCAAGGCATATCATTTGCGTGGTGTATCAGGTTTTCCCTGATCACTACATTCATGGAATTGATCGTCTTAATTAGGGAGTTCGAACGCGAGAACTTGGATTCAGCTTAATGAATCGTAACTACTTTGATGTTGAGGGGCTTCGACATTAGTAATCTTATCATAATGTGTTCGACTAGGATTTCATTACGACATCAATTAGCTAAAGGGCTAAGTGGCGTAATTAGGCCGTCAAATGGTTCGTGCTGACTGGAGGTGAGCGATATCGTACTTCAAGGGGCGACGCGCAGACTGATGGCTTCAAGTCAATAGTTGTAGGGTGGCGGTGCTGATGCAACGAGGCGGCTCTCGGGTCATTGATCCCCGTAGGGACATGAACAACCACACCGTTTCGATACTGACAGGCCATCCACAATATCCACAGTAAGGTAAAATATTCTGATAGCAATCAGAATAGCTGCAAAGTGGCGAGCGATTGGGAAGAAAAAGGTGCGTGAGCTCCGAGGTGAAAGAACCAAAGCTATGAGTAAATTTAGTAACAGTTTATGGAAACAATTTATTTTATTTTATTTATTAAAATTAATCAATCCATTTATTAGTATGAAATCAATGTGTTGGGACAAATAGTGTACCAACACATCTGTAAATAAATGTGTTAACGTGTGATTTTGGGGGAAATGTACGGGGTTAAATATGAGTAGTTAATAGATGTAACTTAATAGTTAATAAATAAAACTTAATTTATCGATGATGTGTGAAACTATCACACGTGTGTATTTTATTGAATAAATGGGCCCAACCCGCTTCCATCCGAACTTCCCTGGCACCAGCTAGCCAGTGCAGATGCTGATAGCGGAGTGGGCTAGGTAGGTGGGCTACCAATGCCAACTAACAAGCAGATATAAAATTATGTTACAGGATATCGTGGGAGCGCTATCGGGCTCAGCTATCTCTCTTATTCAAAAACGCTCTAAGAAAAGGGGAGCAGACTAATTAAAAGAATTAGGCAAGTTTTGGTAGACTGGGTACGTTAGTGTAGATGGGAAGCTAGTGGAATGTTAGTGGGTAGTGAAGTGAAGTGACACGATGCAAATAAGTGATTTAGAAGAGGTGGGTGGGGAAATGTGAAGTGAAGTGCACGAAAGGGATAAATCGAGTGTTTGGGTCACCAGTGAAATAAAATGTACAACAAGTTTTTTAAATCAATTATTTAGATGTTTCAGGGTAAAATGTTTTTATATTTAGCACTTAAATATTAGTTTAATCATATAGTCTAATGATTTATTTAACAAATTTTTATTTTAGTGCTCTGTGATATGTATTTTTGTAATTTTTGCATTGTATTTTCTTATATACTGCCACCGGGTAAGATCTGCTCATTTGCAGTAAATAAATATATTATTATTATTGTGAAGATTGAATATGATTAACTCCAAGAAACAACTTCTGTTTATATATAACGTCAATGAAGTTCATTTACTAAGGTTTCTGTAATTTAAATAATGAGGGGACATCGAAGCGTTTTAAAATGCATAGTTATATGTAGTTCTAGACTATGTACAGCTATCACAACTGAAAAAACAAAGGAATAACTGAAAGTAGGTCTAAAAGGGGTATTCTGAATCCCAACGTTTCGCAATAAAGTTCGTTTAGTAGGAAGGACGAGACGTTTTCCACACAATTCTGAGTAAGTGACGTCAGAGGAACAAACAGCATATAAGGACGGAAAATTCGCGATCGTTATTAGTGCAAAACGGAAGTATGGCAAGGGGACGAGATACGGATCTTGCGGTACGCAATAAAATCATACAACAGCCCCAAAATGGTATTTCGCAGCACCAACGTGGCCAAACGTTTCGCTTGACAAAATCTACAGTGTGTAGTATTATAAAACGTTTCACTATAACTGGAAATAGCTGTCCAGGAAACGCTCCCTTTTTTCCTACTTTTACGGGTTGGGAAGTACGCCTATTTCGTCGACATATTCGTAAAAATAGTCACTTGGCAGTCGCAGACCTAGTCACATGGGCAAGACAAAGACTATTTTCGAAGCATCCACGCCTCGATATGTCAAAAGGTCTGGCTGCGTATTCTACAAAGCGAGACGTAAGTCATTTCTCACTTCATCGAATAAACGTCGGCGTGTTGCGTGCTGTTACAAGTGCTTGGTTCTTAAACCAAGCTCTATAATGGTGTGGGATTACATGGCAGCGAATGGGGTCGACAATTTACATTTTTGTACGAATATGATAAAGGTTCCAGACCATGTACGCGTTCTTGAAGTGAATATACGCCCATCAGCGATTGTTTGGCAGAAAACGAAGTCTTCTCCCGCAAGATAACACAAACATGGCAACGTACGAAATGTGTCCCTGGCCAGCAGCAAGTCCGGACCTCTGTCCTATACAGAATATTTGGAGAATTCTTAAGAGGAAGATGACCCAGCGTCGGCCCCACAATATACAACAATTACAGGATTATCTGCGGCAGGAATGGGGGAAAATTCCCACAGACACATTTAGGCATGGAGTGTCCTAATATGAACGTCTTGCTGCGGTTATCCGCCTTAAAGGTAACGTCATCTCTTGAAAAACGAACCTAACGAACATTTTTGACTTTTGTTGTACAAGGGTGCGTTTTTTATCATAAACACTTGATACACTTGCATCGTTTATCATAACTACCTGTTTTGCTTCAAACTAACGCAAATGCTGTTAAAATGTTGTATTCAACATATCAAATGTTAATAAAATATTTCTTTTGCATATACGTTTTGTTGTGTTTCTCAATTTCCTCATTTAATGCTATTTCTTCGACGAACGTTCTTCATCGACTTCGACGTTGTATAATTTTCTCCTCTTTATATTTAATTCCTCTTTATTTTTCAATTTTATGTATTTATTATTATTTTTAAGATCATTTTACCAGCAGCTACATATGTTCGTATATATTGGTTGTAGGTCACTGAAGATGACAACATAAGTAGTTGAAAGCCGTTTTGGCAAATTGAATATATCTTCGGTTGACAATAATTTTCTTTCTATATTATGTTAAAACCGTGAACACCACCATTACCCAAGAAAATGTGGACGCCAATTTTGCGAATAATGTCATCTTTCACAATCTTGCCACCAAGATCTTACGACGTGACGCTGTGTTACTTTTCCTATGGGGTTACGTGAAGTATGAAGTAACGTAATCTAATACAAACATAGTGAGCTATTCACACACACACAAAATTATTCGTCCATAAAAGTTATCAATTATTTATTTAATTATATTACATAATGGATGTTAATAGTAATAGTATGAGGTTACGTGTTTAAGTGAACAAGCCGAGAACGATTCGTGAGTTTTAAAAAAGTTGAACGCATCTCTGCGGAAATTGATCGAGAAACGTGTGAAATTTCTCTGAAATATATTGTAAAGAGATTTAAAATTTGTGAGAATTTTTTTCAAAATTTTTTTCGAAAGTTTAGGAGAAAGTTTGTCGAATATTATTTTTTACGTGTAACCTCAATGTATACTGAGGAGATTAAAATAAAAATATTTCAATTTTCCAAATAACTAATGCACTTTATTAAAAATTATATTGTGCGTTCTTATTGGGTCATCCTACAGATACAATAAAACAGTTACATCAATTTAATAGTTTAATTTTAAATTATTATCTAGAAGAATTAGCTGCAAGTAAAAATGATTTATGTTTCTGTATTACGAGTATAGTCGAACCAAACTACACTATAAGCAATAATAGTGGATTTTGAAAATATTTCAGTGGAAAAAATTATAAATAAATCACAGTATGATTATAGACATTTCATTATGATTTTTCTGTGCAATATTGTTTCATTTGCGTATACATTTTGTGTATGTGGATTTGTATAAGTGTGCATACTTGAGTCATTCATACAAATAAGAACTAAATTCACTTTAATACTGTTATGAATATTATTTTAATATTTATCGGTCTCTGAAATTTGCTAACATAATGAAGGATACATCAATTTAATGTTTTATTCCTACTCTTTCCCGTAACGCATGAAAACGCCAATTCAAAAGGACTTGGATCAATTATAACAAATTATTTACTTGCAAATACTTAAATAATTTATAGTCAAATAGCATTTACATAGAGCACATGGCCTCGTGGAGGACACTTATCTTATTTTCTTTCCGGAACCAAGAATGGGACCATCCATTCATTCCGTCAAAGGTTAGATATAAAATTTAAAAGGCGGTTGTGGATTAATGATTTTTTCGGTTTCGCCAGACAAAATTATGTCACGCGCCTCCCGAAAATGGCAACAAAATAGAGTAAGCTGCTTATGAAAATATCCACAGAATAATAATTTATTTTCATTAGATATAAAAGAACAGCTATTTAATAAGTTAGTGCTGTTTTCAATTTGTTATTGCGAAAATATAGCTTATCAATAATGTTCCCGTAAAACTCTTTCTTTCTTCCTCAGCTATAAATATCTGCCCTTGATTAGAGAATTCTTAACATTTTTTTTACGAACGTTTCATTCTTTTTATGAGCGTAGTACTAACAACATGGGGACACACAACATCAAACAGACGATTCCGGTTTCTCATAAATAAGTAGTAAATCTTGACGCAGACTGTCTGAAGATGAATGTGTCTGTCTTCAGTCAGCGACGAGGCTCCTGTTGCCTCCGTGTAGGAACACACCCACATGCGGAGTATCAGCGTTTATTTCATCGTGGACCGAGTCTTAAAGAGGAACTGCGCCATCGGAGGCTGACAGGTTAAAACCCCGGCCGCACATCTCAATCCTTTAAAAACTCCTATTCAGTATAGAGCTATGGGGAATACTCTTTGGGAATACAGCCCATCAATAACGACTTATATGCTATAGAGACAGCGAACAAGACTAGACAAGACGGAGATAGAGGAGAAAGGAGTAGACTAACAAGGAAATTGTACTGGAATGTCGGAAGACACGATAGGAAATAAATTAATGTAATAAATAAATATGTTATGTGCTGTACGAAGGAATCCAATTCTTCAAACGAGTAAAATGAGTGTATTAAAAATAATTAAATGGCTTTAAAGAAAGAATTGAGATAAGTATTTGAGGCATTTTGGTACATAAATTAATCGAACGGTCATATTTTTTGTTGAAAAATAGGAAAAGTACAGTTTAGCGGGTTGCCTAATGAACATCTACATGTTATGTTGCACAGAAAGCTACGACATTATGTCTCGGATATATATGTTCTCTCAGGTTTTGGTAAGCGAATATCATATTTTACTCTCAAAAGACAATTTTCGTCACGTAGTGAATGATTTGTACGTTATTGACGAAGCAGTACTGTAAGAGTGACTTATATCATCCCAGTGAAACCCAATCTTGCCTTAATAATGATGGAACAGACAAAACAATTAGTTGAATTAGACAGTTAGATAACTCCATCTAAATTTCCTCTTGTGCTAAATATCACCCTATTCACAATTTATTGTAAGCAGATATGACTAAAAACTAGAAAACATTTCATTTATTTTCCACATTATTTTACTTATGAGTTCTAATAACTGTCAATAATATAATTGAACACAGAATATTTTGGAATTTTTTAAATATCAGGTTAAATTTTCTTTCTCTAATTTACATATAATTGCCTTTTGTTCTCGAAATTAAAGAAAACACTCTTCATATTAGTTTAACGCTACTCCATATCATCGTAGCTTGTTTCAGAAAATACATCGTTTTGAAAAGTCCGAAAATGAGCAAAATAATATTAAAAACAAAATTAAAACTTACTTTCCAGGAAGTTATTCTCTTGTTATTAAAATACAAGTACATTAAAATCACGCGTTAAAAGTAATACCACTCTTCGGCGAGAAAATTCCTCAGTAAATTAAAAAAAAAATTATTGTCACCCTTTTCACTAAATAACCGGTCGCCTGTTAATAATTTTAAATGTATTAAGTATAATTGCGATTTATTATTTTTAATTTTATTTGTATTCCAAATAATTGAAATAGTTTAATATCATTAATTCATGTGAAAAAGGTTCTTATATATCTTATCTGTGTGAGGCTAGTTGTAGTATCACACTCATTTAATAGGAAATTCATTTATATGTGAATCTCCTAGGAATCATTGCAAACAATCCAGGGAAGATAGCGACGTCTCAGAATTCGTGGAGTTGGAGGAAAAAATGGCATGGTTTAAAAATACAAGCATCTGAAAGCATCCATGAGAGCATTTGACTCATGGCTGCTCAGTTTAAGAATTTACAAAGAACTGTCTTCTAGTCTTAACTTCTGAAATATACAACTTCATTTACTGGCATATACTTGTTATCATAACTAATTTAATGTTGGTAGTGAAATAAAGCGACTTCATAAACTCTTGGTAATGTTCTTTGAACATTTTAAAATATTAGACAGATGAAAAGAACTTATTTGTGTTTTTAACGATGAAAAACTCGTTATTTTACTTTCGTTCTCATTTAATAGTTGATTCGGTAATTTAATGTTATTAACAGCAGCTGACTATTTTTATGTGAATTAGTCGAGATGGCCGGAACGGTCTACGAGGTTACACGTGAGGGAGGACAAATAGTGTGGTGTGAGGAGGGATGATCTATCGTAAAATATCTTAAACAAAACTGGATGTTGATATATTTTATTAATGTATCTTATGTAGTCACTAGGTGCTCAAATGGATTGTGGGTTCGGGGTTTCCGGCTTCATTGTTGCTAGGGAAAAGTGAATTGGGGTGTAAGCGAATCGATTAGCACGAAGCAATCATAAACTCTAAAGGATTTGGGGAGATGGGAAATGAGTCGATTAGCACATAGACACAAGCAAACACGAACTCTGGATGATAGAGTGATTGAGAGAGCCCGTTCATTAGGTACCTGTCGTATTTAAGCGATCCTAGAGCCAACCCAGTGTTTTGGACACAGTCATTGTGACGTCTATCTGCTGACAACTTGATGCTCACATTCCCGATGTGCTCGACAAATTATTGATGAATAGAATAAGGACTGGTAAAAATGTTCATAATGTTATCTCAACACGCAAATAATCACTCTATTGATGCTCTACCACGTGGCATAACGGCAGCCTTTTGCAACTCGTCTTGTTTCAGTGTGAAGTTCTTCTCTTGTGCACAAAGAGGCAAAATTAGTGGCACACTTCATCTTACCATAAATTCTATGTGTTGAAATATGTAAATATGAAATTTTGCTCTGATATACCGTCATATGTTTACTTGAGACTCGCCTCACAGAGACATCTGTGACGCCCCCTTCGCGTTCCAGGGGTGAAAATTTCGCGAAGTCGAGCATAAAAATAACACTTTTAAATATCTGGGATGGCTTATCTTGCGTGTACAGACCCAATTCTGTCCGCTCGAGAATCTAAGATGAACTAAGCATCCATTCTCGAAAACCACCACCAATCTCAACACTATCTGCATTGTGGGATTTTCTTATCAAAAGTTATGAAAGTACTCGGGAGGGTGCCAGTTTGAGTAAGCTACATTGTTTAAAAAAATAAATGAATAGATAAATAAATTTATTAAATTGTCACTGAAGCAGTTGCAAACTACTTATGATAAACGTGAACAATTTACTCGCATGAAACAAACCAGAGCCCCTCACATCAAATCCGATCAAGAGTCCAAAGGTAGTGGCGTATTTGATATTTTTTTAAAGAAGTTATGTGACAAATACATGCTGTTATCCTACTACTATTTTCAAATAAATAGTAGCAATCAAATGTAGTTACATTCTAGTAAAATAATAACAAAAGTATTATTGTTATTCATGCCTATGTATAAATCCGTCTCGACTCGAATGAACCGAAGAAAAACCCGGACCAAAATCGAATGCTCAAATTTTTTGTGTTTTTTGATCCAATCCAAAAATTCTCTTATATTTTCCCTAGGTTCAACCCTTGATCCCTGTCGCTAGGATGGGGGTGGCATCACTTCCCCGTCAGAAGAAAGTTACAGCTTTATCCTTTTCAGTGCTCAAGGGACAATCCAGTACTTTTAACGTAACGAGTTGTGTGAGCACCTGTACGAGATATAGGTGCGGGACTCCAAGATTTCTCACTTTGAGAGTTTATTGAACAAAATTACCTCCTCTACAATCCTTCAAGAAACGTTTGGGGTCCTAGATATTTGTATTTTACACGATACAACTAAATTTTACATGCTTAAAATTTTACATTCTTTACCATTGCAAAATTTTCCCCGTTACCTGATCTAAAAGGATGTCGTATTCAAACTGATGATATTTCAAAAGACTTCACAGATAACTGTATACTATATCACAAAAGGACTTCCCAGGAACGTCCCTTCAGTGACAGAAACATTTAAAGAAGAATATCCGCAGTAGAAGGAAGTAATTTGAAGGCGAGAAACTTTTTATTTGTTGTATCTATGGAAATAACATTTTTGACATTTTGTATTTTAAACTTTTTCTTTAATATTAACACGACTCAATTGCAGTTAAAATAATATGGTAGTTCCCTTAATTAACGTTAAGCTTCCTATTTAACTTATACTACTCAGACTAAAGTTATTTGTTTAGGCTACACTGGTAATTCAATAAATATGCAATGGTGTTCTATAAGGAAATATCCTCTTGGTGCATATTGTTTTCTCTAACTGAAATTCCGCTATGATAATGTGGGTAAACACAGGTTTGCATTCACGTTCCGACAAATGAGAATATCTGGATTGATTTTCCCCTTTGTGTGAGAATAACAAATGGCTTGAGCAGGAACTTACATTTATTCCATCCTAACATCACCTCACAAATATTTTACAGTCGAAATAATACTTCACGCTACTGCACACGGCCTACTAAATATACAACCCTTAGTGTCACCCTGGTAGATGCCGAGTTGAATCAACGACACCTTGACTAGCATGGACATATAGACTCAGCGGTCTCTGCTGTAGGTTGTCCGTGATAACATGAGACAGAAGATACTGTGAGTTGTCACCCTCTCTCCCGCACACTATAAATAATATAAACTGGTTTAAACTCCCGCGCAATATAAACTGGTTTAAAAGCACAGTATCGTTATTAACCAATAGATATTACATTTACTCATCAAGAAATGGTTAGAAATATCGTTAAAAATTAATATAGTTTACAATTTGAAAATCTAAATATTTAGTAACTTGGTAAAGAGGATGACGAAGAGAGAGGGTAATATATTGAAAAAAATCTTCCAATGATTGGATATCATTATATGGATAATATTTTTGTTATCTAGCACTGCTCGCATGAAATAACGTTCGTTAATTCATATAAATAACTTTTCAATAATTTTGTTGTGAACAATGTGTACTGACAATACAATCCATAACATTCGCTTTTAATGAAGCTTTATTTTCCCGACTTGCACAATTTTGGCGTTACAGTAACCCGAAAATGTATAAAGAAAGTCCCATAACTCCATGTGAAAAAAATAGAGGGATGGCAGGGTGCATTAATAGGAACAAAAAATCATTAAGATACAGATATCCGGAAAAGTGATAAAATGACTCCAAGACCGAGCAAGAACACAAGATAAAAAGGTTTGTCTAGGTTTTATTAGGTAACTGGAGAAAGTGATATAGATGTTTTTAGTACAGCAACAACAACTTAAGACAGTTGTTTAAAGTTTTACGAATTAGCAGTGATGCAGGACATGCACCGATGTCGCGATGATTCAGGAGACGCCAGGTAGGTACATTACCTGAAACAACGAATTTCTCGTTCCAAATTACCTAAATTATCAATTTTCAGATTTCTCCAAGGTGCCATTTTTTAGATAAATAAACTTTATTTTTGCAGTTTTAAGTAAGATTATTCTCCAAATCATGTTTTTCCTTCTACATCCTGTACAATGTGACAAAAAATAAAGTGTATATCGGATATGAGCGCCAATACTGGACTAGGATTCTCGTAATTGATTGAGATATTACTTCTTCAAAACGTGCTAGTCTCTAGCCGGGCGTGTATTTAGATCTTTTGAGAAAAAATCTTTCTTAAATCTCTCTTGATATCTACGGAAAATTTCGGGTCCTTCCTGGGTTCAAATCGGCCGAAGCGACATTGCCTGCCACATCTCGTTCTGCTTGTGCCGAGGTCACGAAATTGCCGAATCTTCATGATCAACCTTAGGACCTGTTGTGGATCATTTGACATTGTTCCTCAGCTTATTCTTTTTCAAGGACGTTTCTTTCGTAACGGTACCGAGGCTCCTCGACACCGATAGAATGAAATGTTTGAATTTTTTTCCTTTTCCTGGTCTGCTTACCTTGGTAAAAACGCTACCTTTTCGCTACCTCGGAAGTTGATTTAAGGAAACAATCGGATACAGAGCTATCGTGTGGGTGTAACCACGGGGCGGTCGATTTGTGATCGCCGGAAAGTAAGGTTTGAAAAGAAGAATAAAAAACCAATAAACTATAGAGAAATTTTAAAAAAATTGTTGAATAAGCTTAATGTAAGAGAGGAATAAGGGATGATGGAGAATGCGTTTGTGATGACGGAGAAGAAATAGAGGTGCATGTTATCTGAGAATGTACTTTAAAGAGAGGAAGCGTTGTTTGAGGAGTTTGTGCTACACAGATCAGATGCAAATGAAGAGCTAAAGTGATTATATCGCAACACAGAAAATATTCATGGAAGAGAATTCGTGTTGTAATAAGGGAAATGAGAGATAATTAGTAGAATAATCTGAGAAGCTAAAACTGGAAATAATCGGTAGAATTAGCGTCCTATTTCCCGGTACAGGTTCTCAGTAATAGACGGCAACAAAAGGTGCCTTAAAGGACTAGAGGACTATACGTTAATACGAGAGCCTCGGAATGGCCTAGTTATGAGAAGAGGCAGACATTTGACCATTGGTTTATGTGAAATGAATAAAAAAGTTATTCGTGAGAAAGTGTCTTTAACGAAGAAGATTTGGTAATTCCAGTTTCTCTGAAGCAGAGGAAACAAGTTACATTTATTGACATTCTTTTATAATACTGACTATATCGAGGTATGGGATTCAATGTACTATTTACAATTCGATGTCAATAACAGTATATAATGTACGTAGTTTAATATACAGCTGTATTAAATTTGCTTTTATACTTTTAACGCAGTAAATATTTTGTGATCGCGTTAACAATAGGACCAGTAAACTCTTTTGACATAATGACAACCTATCGGAAATACATTGGAATTATACTCGTATTTACCCTCGACTACTGCATATTACATATTGGGAATGCTCTCAAGAAAACATATAACAAGGAAATATGTTCCATAACATATAACAGGGATACATGTTCACAAATATATGTTATAGAAGATTATTTTTGTTGATATCTGTTAAATTATGATAACGGTTCTCAGCAGAATGTAGTATTAAAGCTCGGAAAAACATTTTCACGTTATACGATTGCACAAAAACGACTATCGTCCTTTTATGTGTTAACTCTTGAAAAGGTTGAAGTCCAAAAGTTTGATTTTGAAGTAATATTGTTTACGTTTGCTTTTTCCAAAATACTGCCATGAATGTTTCAATACGTTTTCACATAAAAATTTACATATTGACTTAGTGATTAAAAGTAGAATTTGTCTACTATAATTTCTACGCATTTAATGTTAATATACTTGTTTACAGTATGTATTGCTTTATATTTGAATATTTTATTGGTTTTTTATTTCATTTTTAATTTTATATTATTGAAATGTATACAATCGGGGGACCTCATTCATAAAGATATATAAATCAATACGACTTCAAAAACTTAACTGAAAAAAAAAGTTTTACGAAAAGTTATAACTTTATACGTTGGCCTATTGTCTAATGCTAATGAAAAGGATACAATAATACCCGATTGTCTATTTTAGGTGGGTGTAGATGGATAGTCTACTTAAGGGACGGTGCTTTTTAAATCTCGCATGGGGCGCTTACAGCTTACGCGACGGCTCGAATTGGATATTGGAAGTTGAAATTGCTTGTGTCTTTGTGTTTAGACAAAATATGAAGACAGAATACCGCATTGCATGGAGGAGTCTGTTATTTTAAGCTGCTTTGTTTCTATCGGTTACTTTTTAGAATTACACTTCATAAAGACTCTATGCATGTATAGGATAATGCAAGTGTACAATGTAGTATTGTAGGACTATATGTTGAACTCCTACACTTTTGTCCCTTGAAAGCAGGAAACCTAAAGTCTTAAGTTCTAGACTCCTGGATTTGTAGATGCCAAGATGGACAAAATCATTTCTGCAAATTCTTCTACTATTACTAAAAAGTGTTTTTTGCGCAAAATATCGTATAAACATCACCCGTGTATAAAACAACACGGGTAACATATTGTAATGAATAATTAGTTCATTGCTTTTAATTACAACTTATTCGAAAAATTATTAAAAGGATAGGATCAAAAACAAATTTCGCACCCGAGTAGGTAGAGTTTTGAAGAGACGCAGCTATAGGACGAAAGAGAAAGTGGAGTGGGAAGACTAGTTCGTTGAAACACAGACCCAAGGGTTACTTTTGAACAGGATCATAAAAATATCAGTCGAGTGTTTGGACATCCAACGCAGTTAGTTTGCGTGGAGCGAAGGCTAGAGAAAACGAAATTGAATAAATTTGAGAGATGATTAACCAGATACGTTATTGATATGTGCATTGAAAGGGCAAATGGAAAGTTANTGTCTCTTATACACATCTAGATGTGTATAAGAGACAGGTCCAGAACCACGGGTGAAATCATATGAAAAAAAAGACAGTGAGGACGAAGGTGTCTATTACGAAAATGTTGATTGACGCAGCACTTGGTGGTAAACAAGTAGGTCTGGCTGTCGAGCAACGAAGCTCAGGGTTTCGCAATGAACAATGATTGACGACAGACAGGGGTAAGGAGGGTACAGAAAAACATCTGCGTAAAAGATCTAGTATTTTAGGATGAAAGGAAGTGTCAATGACACGGGGACAGTGGCATTGAAATGAAATGTCACTGACAAGGACAAAAAGAGTCAAGGGTGGCTGTCTTGTATTAAATATTACTCTTCGAAAAGATGAGGGCCGCGAGACTGCGTTGTGACATAGAAAGGGGCTCTAATGGAAAAACACTAAGTAGTGTGAAAATCAAGTTTCTCTATTCGTCTAGAACGAATAATAGTCATTCTAGATTAGCCAACCAAAAATACTCCACGTGGAGTGCTAAAATTAAATTTTGCCCAAAATAAACCATGATGTCAAGAGGGGCGGGGCTTTCTTGCTACATTTTTGGGGGTTTAGTGGGATAGGCTTATTTAATGACGGAAGCATAGTTGCTCCAGAGAGGACATAATAGTACAGATTGAGAGGACATCGAGATTGAGAGAGTATTAGCAGCATCATTTTATCTTAGAGCATCAGTTTCAACTTAGAGCATATTTTTCGAGACATTTATTAGTTATTCAGAATTTATTCTGACTTAGAGCAATATTCGTGCATTAGGGCATTATTGATTATTCGGTGATTTTACATCTTCATTATTAATTGAGTTAAATGATGAACTTGTTTCTCTTGAGATGATTCGATGATCATAAGTAGATCGATGATCATAAATAGATCGAAGATAAAATGGAGAGCTTCCTGACAAGTTGCCGAGTGCGCAAGATAAGTAGAGATTACCTTGACACCCTCTATTTTTCGATATGTGACAATATATACTATACATAACATAAATTGAACTGCTTTTGAATAAGAGGGGATGTCCTCTCGCAGACTAGCAAACACGTTCATTAATATTGTTTGTACTATATTATTAACTGATAAATTTAAATTAAATCCTGTTTTTCGTTATTATTCATCATGTTGTGTTTTAAACAATTCAAATGATAAAACAGAAAACAATTATACTTCTCCAAGATTTGACTAACATCGAGTGCTGGTTCCACCTTAAACGACACCCATTTAGCAGTAGAATGTATCCGAAAACTAGATCTACAGCAGTGACTCATTACAGTGGATGGACACTATTCAATTGAGATTATGATATTTTAGTGTCCAGTACCTTGGTATTATAAGAGTTTAATTTATCACAATTGTATTTCTTTGGCCATGCCGTGGCTGATACCACATAATAAATAAAAAATAAATCCACGTTTTCTTTGCCGTGGACCGGTGGAGAGATCTATTTCACGAGTATTGATTATTCATTTTGTTCGGTGATCGTCAAATGTTTCGATGAATACAGAACTTAATCATAGTGTGACAATTATTACTGCCAATCATCGCTTATAAATTACTAAAAGCAATCACAATATCTCTGTAAATATACGACTCCAATATTTCTGCTCTGATTCCCAGAGTTCTTTCAGCGGAATAAAGTTTGTTTGTTTTTGTGGGGCTTTAGGGCTCGTCAACATAGAGGTCATTAGAGCCCATGCGGGGGGGGGAATGCAGTTTTGCACCATAGAGAAGAGCCGTAGTGGCTCATCCCCGTGTGTGGGACTCGCCGAATATTTCGACCATACCCACTAAAAAACCCTCCTGAATTCAACAATTATCTAAATACAAAGATGAAAGAAAAGAAAAGAAAACAGTATACCAATACATTATATCGCACAAAAGGAAAACAATTTCTAAATATTATATTTTCTAATTACAGAAACAAAGGATGAAAGGAAAGAAGACAGGAAAGATGAAAAATGAATGCAAATTTTAAACACTCTCGAGAACTTGTGAGAGGAGCACCGATCTACTCATAAAATTCAATAGTTTATTAACATTAACCGTTTCATTTCCGAGAATTGTTGGTAAATCTGCAGCCAAACCAATGTCTCCGTAAACTCGAGTATCTTCCGCAATCGGTTAGTAGGTGACGCACTGTCAAAGAACAGCTACACTCCTCGCAAATGCCAGACTAAACTCGGGGCCCCGTGTTCGCCAAACACGTACTTACTAGATGTAAGCCCCCTGGCGGCAAATAAAGTTATTGCAGTAAAAATTTTGTTTCGCAATATCTGACACTTTTTATACCATCGCATTAAATTTTTTTTCCCAGTTTACAACTCTGTCCGTCAGTTTTGTATCATTTCTGCCATTATTTTAATTTCTTCATGCTCTCTTGTTTCAGTCTTTTTGTTTTGTTCTAGTTCCTTTTTTTGTGTTATGTGCCGACGTATCCACTTGTATCACGTGAAGATTCATATCCCTTTCACAATTTTCCGTATCACATTTTATTTTCATTTATTTTATATTTTTTACTCACAGCTTTCATTACAATATAATCCCACGTTCAGTTTCGTATGACAAATGATTTTNCGTATCACATTTTATTTTCATTTATTTTATATTTTTTACTCACAGCTTTCATTACAATATAATCCCACGTTCAGTTTAGTATGACAAATGATTTTTTTTCAAAAAATTGTATTTTTAATGGCAATGATACTAATAATAATAACAACAACAACAATTATTATTATTGTAGTTGAATTTTGTTTCCTCGGCGAACGCTTATTGCATAGAAATCTCTTAGATTGCGGTGAACATCACCGCCAGGTAACAGAATAATTATGTCAGGTTGAATGAAAATGGGAGACGGGACCGAGACTCCAACTCCGGACTTTGAGCTTGGCGCGCTCATGCACTTACCGACTGCGCCATCTCATTCGCCTCCCGGGCCCGTCTTCCATCCTCATTCAACTTGCGAGACCCAAAGACCTCTCAGGTGGTCTCGTAGAGACTACGCTCTTCATATGAGGCGACTCCCTTAGGAAGTACTTTGTTTTGGGTAGTATTTTCCAATTCTGGTCTTTGGGTCTCGCAGTTGCTCTCGCAGTCCTCAGAGGTTCCTACTTTCAACATAATGTCAAGACATTTATAAACTCGAAACTGTAGAAATTCTACCAATGGTTGTTACAGAAAATTGCCTCATAAATAACAACCTGCAAGAAAATTACGAAAAACTAAATCTGAACCAAAAAACTGTTATCTTAGAAACTTGCCGTATTGTTCGCCCCGTGCTTACCTTATCATGTCATAAATGAGGCATGCTAGATAGCCCCTCAAACCTTTTTAAAAACTGGGTGGAAATCCCCGAGGAGAAATTGTATATTCAAGATAACCTCAAATGGAATTGTCACGTTGACAATCTTAATTCCCAATTAAGCAAATTGTGTTACGCATTCCGAAACTTAGTTAACGCAGTTAGTCCACGTATTTCCCGTTGCGTATATTTTGCAAACGT
>NNCF01129875.1:147595-191092 GCA_002313205.1 Laupala kohalensis | reverse complement strand
AAACTACCTCCTGCACCAGTGCTTCTACTCTACACTGTAAAATAATTTATTGATTTTAATAAAAGTTAAATCTGTCTTTTATCACGCCATTGCTGTAGCACTTTTTAAATAACTTATAACAATTTCAAAAACTATTTTCTTGCATGGTTGTGTTGCCGAATGCNTGCATGATTGTGTTGTCTTATGGCTCATATTAATTTAGTTTTATGTGTACTCAACATTGGCACGTTTGTGTATATAAATTCTGTAGCCCCATCCTGGCCCGGGTTTTTCTCCGGTTTTCCTTCGGGTAGAGGCGGATTGATCATACAGGTTCTCTAATCTTTGTCTAGGGGCGTGTTTATTGTAACAATAAATTGTGAATTTAGTGTTATTTCAATACTTATGATTTTTAAACACTATACTCAGAATAATCTTTAGTTCGATAATAATTTGCACATGTAAATTTACAAACATATTTGCGTTAAATTACAAACATATTGACATTCTATTAGTATTATACCATGTAACTAACTTTTTATCTTATCTAGGAATTTTTGGNAATTTTTGAATCCGCCTCTGCCTTAGGGCCCTTGATCGGAATTGATGGGATGGTCCCTTGCTTGCTTCCGGAGAGTAAATTAGTTTATTGTCCTCCACGTGGTCATACGCAGTCTGTACTGTTTTTTGACAATAAGTTTATCAAAAATAATATTAATTATTATTATTATTTTTATTTTTGTTGTGCACTTGTTTTTTCTACGTTCAAACACGTTTGGCTTATACGTCAAACCGGAAGTAAAATTTGGTCTTAGACGAACTAAGAAATTTCCTTGTTAGGTGACATGTTTGTAATATAATGGATTTATTATTATTATTTTCATATTACTTTTTTTCTCATAACTTGTAGTTGGATTCAGGTAAGGTGCGGGATATACCAAGCACCCTCACCTCAAACAATGCCACCATTTAAAAATCTCCTGAATATTCTACAGGTGTTAAGGATGGCTGCTTTTTGTAAAGGTAGAAATATGTTTTTTGGGAGATGATACCGATTGATATTCAGATACAGACCGTGAGGGATGACTCCAATGGTGGACAGGAATATAGAAACTATATATACACACTCCATATTCCATAAGCGAAAATTTCTATTTTCAAATCTTCATATTTTTGGATTTTCTCATTGTAAGTCGTTTGCAGGTTGTGGGTGTTGATTACTGCAATATCTATGATGTGTGTGATATTCTTGAGTTTGTCTATTATGATAATATTTGGTCTGTTATTATGAATTGTCTTGTCGGTGAGAATTGATCTATCAAAATAAATTTTGTACCTGCTGTTCTCAGAAATGGATTTCGGGAAGTACTTGTAGTACGGGACAGTGTGTTCGATTAGTCCATACTTCTCACGGAGTTTCTGATGGATAATATTAGCAACCTGATTGTGTCTATGGGTGTAATCTGTCTTTGCTAATGGAGAGCATCCTCCTGTGATGTGTTGTATAGTTTCTGAATTAATTTTGCATCTCATACATTTGTCATCTGCTATGTCAGTGTCTTGCTATATACATTTTCTATAGCTTTTGTGCTTATTACTTGATCTTGAATTGCCATAAGAAATCCCTCCATCTCCAAGTATAGATCCCCTTTTGTAAGCCAGGCCTTCGACGCAGATTTGTCGACATGAGGCTCATCTAGATTATGAGGATGTCTACCATGAAGTGGTTTAGATTTCCATTGCCTAATTCTCAGACTGATTTTAACGTTAATTTTATTTGGTTATGGAGAGTAGTCTGCTAAATTTAAAGGAGTATATTTCATGTCAGCTGCACATATGGTCTTATAAAAGTTAGATTCTTCCTTCCTCTGGTGAAAGAAAACTCGGAGTTCTTTTATTTGTGAACTGCGTATGTTCTTCAAATGGATTATGCCTGTTTCGAAATGATCCTGCAGATAACACAAAAGTTACACCTGGAATGATCAAACACCTATTGCGTGCAGGTACGACAAGCGCTTGCGCAGTTCGGCAGAATTGACGTTCCCGCCTTGAAGATAAAGTAAAATATTCTTCAGAAAGCTGTTGACCGCCGGGAACAGCAGTAAANTTAAAATTACCCCACCAGATAGCTCCAGCGACCGGGCACACGAAAGGCCAGCAAAATAAATTCAGAATTCTTGCATCAGAGAGCGTGGCTGTCGCTAGGCCTTGACAGTCGAATGACGATGAACTTTCATCTGTTTTAGGCTGCTTCTTTTACGAGAAACGAGCTCGAGGAAGAAAATACGTATTGTATCTCATAAAATTCGTTTTATGCTAATTTTTTCATATTGAAACATTTATCTGGAATTCACATTGTAAATAGTGTGAATTATTTCTTAATTTCAAGTTGTTATTAGCAGAGCAATCAAAGCTTCCGAACAATTAAATCTTTTTTTTATAAGCTCCAATGAGATTGATTCTACTTCAACAATAGGTGTATTTTTTATGGAAGTGATCTTCTTTGCATTCACACTTGTGAAAACGCTGTTCCTAGGATTCTGCTTGCAGCTCACATCTTCGTGCTGATTGTACTCCGACAGTATTTTGTGTTTTGTGTTAAACAATGCCCCTTCTTCATTCCTTGAGAGGCAGTCTGCACGTTTCTACATTTGAGCTTCTGTGGTGTGACCTATTCTGTCATCCTGACTTTTCGCTGGAGGATTTCTATACCTGTTAGTGTCCATGAAACTACTCCAACTTAATACGTGAGGATAGGAATGACAAATGAATTAATTGCTTTTGTTTAATTTCAGCCATTTAAATCTGTATGCATTAATTTCTCAACTCGATCTTCAAATGCCTTAGTTAGTTGCTATTCTGTGCATGTATGGTCTATGCATCTAGATTGTTGTAGTCCCAGATATTTGTACAATTCATTTTCCTCCATTCCTTTAATAATTTAATTGTCTTTGTTGTATAAGGTTATCTTTTAATGTTACCTTTGGAAATTGTCAATGTTCTCCACTTATCGGTACCAAGTCTCATTCTAATATCCTTACTGAATGTTTCTTCTAGTGTGAGTAAGTGATTAATCTTGGTTGAGGATGATGAGTATATTTTAATATCATCAATATACACTAGGTGAGTGATATTGTGACTTTGTTGTTTTGCAGTTTTTAATCGAAAACCACATCTCGTACCACTCAGGATATTAGAGAGTGGTTTTAGGGCAATGCAAAACCAAGGAACACTGAGTGAATCTCCTTGAAATATGACTCTCTTAATGTTAATTCTGCAAATAATAATAATAATTATTATTCCTATTATTAAGATGCATAATTAATCATTAATCGTATCATCATTCATTAATTTTTTCTGCAAAGATTTGCATAGCGTTGTTTCCTTGAACAGTCTATAAATTTTAGCCAACAAATTTATTTCCTTTAAATATTGTCGTGCTTAAAATATTTTTATTTACTTGATTTTTATTTTGTCTTTTGGCGAGGTTCAGGTCAAGAGGCCTACTCCTCCACCTAATCGTTGGTCTTGGGAGAGAGAATTGGGAAGGAGAGACGTTGGATTTTAAAAAGATAAACTCTATTTTAAAGTATTTGAATGAATGACTAAAAACTATCATAATATTCCACAAGACATTTCACTATCAATATATTCGGAACACAAATTCGCATCAGATAAAGAGCCTAATAAGAAGATGCAGTGGTAATATTTCATTCTCGGCTCAAGGACGAATATCCACACGTTAAGGGGTGAAGTTTTCATTCGCATCTTCCGTCAACTACCCCAAACAAACATCACTTTGGAATCCCAAGATTTCCCCAAAATGAATATGCGCTGTTATTATGTCGTCATTAGTACGAATCTTTTCACATCCTCACATATAATAAAAAGAAGGCTTGAAATATGCAAGCACAAACTGCTTCTTAAAAGCTCATCATATTTCCATGCGGTATTCACGCAAGCTTTAATTACTCTATAATGTATCGATTATTTTTTTTAAATTAAGACAAAAATAAATATTTAAAAACCTTTATAATTATAGTAGCCTTAGTTACGGTTATGTAAATTCAAGATGTAGAACCAGAAAAAAAAACGCTCCAGATATCAAAAATATCAAAATATGTAAGCACTAAAAATAATTATATCAATGCAGTCAAACTTTTTACTTTATTAACAAATGATCTTAAAAATTTAGATGGGTTACAAAAATCTTCAAAAAATACACTTAAAAAATGAACTATACAAAGTGCCTAAAAGCACAAATTCAGTGCTCATCATATAATTTTCTTAAAACTATCCATATGAAAATATTATTAGCACTAGTAAGTTATTTACAATGTAAGTTTTTAGTATATGTAACTAGTATATACGTATGAGATGTAAGTGCACCAGTCCTGCGCACAGGCAACTTTGCTAACCTCTGCAGGAATGCAAATCGACAGTTGTGTCCATACATTTTTGCAAACAAAGATCGGAAGACATAAATAAATAATACGCTAAGAACCAAGATCGTATTCGCAAGGTATCGTCGATGAAGGTGCACAACAAGAGAGATGTAATATCTGCATACTATATCTGTTTGTATATAATATTTCATGAATATACTGCTTGCTTATGTATTGCTTCCGGAAAGTACTTACATGAATATACTTGCTTCCGGAGAGTAAATTAGTTTACTGTCCTCCACGTGGTCATACGCAGTTTGTACTGCTTTTTTGACAATAAATTTATTATTATTAATACAAATCGTTATCTAGAATTGCGCATTATTTGTGTTCTAAGAAATAACACACCACAACTCTAGATTGTAAAATCCGAAACATAACTATATGATCGAAAACAAAAAATTGTTCTTGTTTTTCATCTTTTTACTATACAAAGATCTCAATAATAAATTAAACAACATTAAATCACATCAATAGAACTATTGTTATATTTATCTTCTTTTTTCTCCAACACTCTTCGGTTGTCAAGGGAAGAAGGCAGTTAACTTCCCCTATACTAAAATAATTATGTGTTACTCCTAAACATCGCCAACCTCCCTCAATGAAAATTTCGTATCTAGTTACCAGTTTCCAAGACAAATTGTGTAATTTTTATAATTTTAGCAAACTGGAAGTATTAAGGATTTACACAAACCGTTAATTAATCCAACATTAATGTTATATTCTGTACATGTTAATCGGGGTTTTAAAAATGCCATTAAATAAATAAATATTATTTACCAAAATACATGTAAAAAATGTTCTTGGTTTAACGTTTTGAGTATATCAACTTTAGACCACATGTATGGGAACAATTTGAAGTAAAATCTCATTCTCCTTATTATAAGAGATCACTCATTTTCCAACGTTCAAAGTTCTTTCTCAAAATGATAATATTCTGAGATGTTTCGATATCATAACGAGAAGTAGCATGTATATCCTCATCTTTTGAACCGTGACACACTCATATCTGTTTTAAACATTCAGTAACATCTGTAAAAATATGATCCGATATTAGAAGTCGCTAGGCATGGATTTATGGCTTGATTGCAACTGAGGTCAGCTTTCTAGTAAACAGAATTGAAAACGCAACGCTACAAATATTTCATCTCATTAACTCCGATACGTCACCCAGATAGTTTGACTAAATAGAATGTGAAAACTCACCCAGGTTTAAAAAATTCAATTATCATAGTTTTGGGGGTCGTACATCAGCTACTTATTAGACACTATCGTTCGACATGAATGATTTACGAGCAAAGATAAAGTAAAGATATCTTCAGAAAGAATTTCGGCAAAGTTAAAGAGGGGTTGTGTCAATGTATAGTTTAGTTGACCTGGATTTTCAAAATCGCTATTATCATTTCCCAACAGTGAAAATGCTTCATATTGGTTTAATAAAAGGAGAATTAAGTTGTGTGTGTAAGAAAAAATACTGACATTATTTATTTCAGATATTCTTATAATTTTTTGAACATTTTTGCCCGCGAAATAAACAGGATTGAAATGTTAAAGTGTTTGGAATCACAGCAAAAATATTTTGAAAATAAAATTTCCTCTTGATGTGAAGAAAATACAAAAAGAAAAAAGATCATATAAATATTGCAATATTTATGAATAGTTGTTTCATTAAGGAAAAAGTTTTCTTTTAATTTATACTTTGTCATAATAACAAGAATATTGAATGCCAAGTCATTCCAAAGTCGTAACTATTTTTGTTTTATGGAGAACAAAAAATAAATTCAAGCCAAGTCGCCCAATTAGTAATGAGAAATAAATTCGAATTTGTTTCCCCTCAAACTAAACGTGGCAAAAGAACTTATATTACCTATGTTAGACACTTTTTTTTGCCAAAAGGTTTCACTTAACTAAGATTCCACTATCCATTCACTTAAATTCGTGGCATGATTAAATGTAATTAACGTCTGGAGAACGAAAATCAATCAGTTGGTAGCAGCTGGCAAAAGTCCCATCGAACAATTCCCGAACCCAAAAATAACAAGAGAAACGAAACAATATTAGGAAGAATCTGACGTAATAATAAATAATATAGAATATTATTTAATATTTTTAAAAAATAATTGAAATTAACAAGTTATAAACGAACTTACAGGTAATTGAGCAGACGTATAATTATGGTTAATTAGTCCATTAATAACGCGACAATCATGCTCGGTTATGTGATAATGATATTTTTCAGATCTGTTCATATACATCACAACACCAAATAGAATAAAAATGTAACCGAAGAAACATGGTGGATAACTCACGCGTGTGCCTGTTCCCGCTCAAGTCGATCGTCTGCTGCAGGCGCTGTGGCTAGACTGCGTGGTCGCTGCCTAGTCGCAGCTGCGTAGTCGCCGTACCGCCACATATCCCCAGACAAGCTCCGCCCGCGGCAAGGTTGCGTTCACACCCGACCTCTATAATCCCCTCCTTTCCCCTGTCTCTCCCCCCCCCCTTCTCACCATGTCTGATGATTCTAGGACCACTTTGGGACCAGGAGAAGAAGACGAGTGTGTAGTGATGTAAAAATCGTAAATGAGCAAGACTTCTTAGGGAAGAAAAGTGTCTATCCTGTTGGTACACGTATTTATTGTGTTATCACCTGTGTTATTGTGGTATTACATGCATTTATTTATATAGATTGTAATAACTAAGGAATAATGCCAATAAGCGTTATTGTATTTCTTAGATTCAACGTATGTGGTTTCTTATAACCTTACATGTGTGCACAAAACGATGAAAACACCTATCCCGTTCCCGAGAACCAAAGGCAATACTTGAGCTTTTATGGAAGACCTACGTTTTAAATCCAAAAATCGGGCGAGTGCCTAGCGTATTCGCCTTCTACCTCTGGTGACGTTGGTTCAAACCATGTCTGATCCAAGTAGAAGCGGTGGTGGGCGAAATGGGTGAAACGGCGTTTTCTCAGGACCTCCTGCCAATGACATGCCAATGACATGCGAATGAGGTGTAGTGAAATACGCAACATTTACCCATCTTTACTTCACCTCATTTGCATGTCATTCTTGTCGTCCCCATCATTAGGAAGCCGTCTGTAAACAGCGGGCCACGACCAGGGCACAGAGGAGCCTCAACGCGGAGTCCCCGAAGCAGCAAATGCTGTTAGAAGCAACTTTGACACGATCTACTTCAGAAGCAATTCTGACACGATATCATCATCATCATCGACTGGACCATTTATATTCTAGTTCTGTGATAGTTTATGGAATATTCTCTGGTATTGTTATTGGGATTGATAACAAGGGATATACTTGTATTGCTAGGAGTCGATTCGGAAACGAGTGGTACCATGAGATGAAATATAATTAGGGATGTCCCACGCCACTGATATACAATACTAGATTGGAAATGCTTTTACACTGACGAAAGTTTTGCCAGTTAACTTGAATAATTTTGTGTGTGACGTATCTTGCTATCCCCTTGTTAAGGAAGTATGAATATATATGAACAATGATAATGAATGTTCACAGATTACGTGTGTTACTAATTACATGTTACCCAGGAATGAACCAAACACTGTGGAATGTTGAATCAGCTTCATCACAAGAGTGATTGTTTAGAACACTTGATGTATTTGGTTCTTTAAAACAAAACACCCTTGAAGAGGTAATTGAAGAGGACGTGTAGAGATTATGACGCATTACACGCATACCACCTCACATAGACCAGTCCACGCCATCTTTCACCCCTTAGTCGAAGAGTTAGTGACTGAACCTCTGAGTAATATCGCTCAATATCACTGTGATTCCATACCGAATGTTTCACTATATTCCAAACTTAAGCATTCTGTACAAACTCTATAGTATGGGGCATAACTACCAAATTCTTACAGTACCTCCGTTGTGAGCTATGAATTGATAGACTCTCTCATTGATCTTTATTGTTATTCGTGTTAATCGCATATTAACGGTTATTATCGAACTCATTTATAAAAAATATATAACAGTATCACCTAATATCCCCGAAGACGAAAGTATCTTCTCAGAATAATAGGATGTTTAGTTCAAAACCAAATGTAGATCTTACTTCGCATTCAACAAAATAAATATATTACCAATTTCTCTCACGTACATCATCGTGGAAGTGTATTACTCTAATCATGTTATCAAACTTTTGTCTAAAATCATTTCGACCTTACACAGTCAATTTTCAAATTGGATCAAGCTTTATCTTATCATCTTCGAAGGCATTATTTCTATTTGTTCGAAGTTTTAATCTCCACGTGTTTTCAGTAACGCTATATACAATACCTATGTACTAAGAGTCCACAACTATAATACCTTTTATGCATAGAAAATTTTCGACCCTTTCACTATAGAATTTTTTCTCACTCTATGCTGCAGACGGAGAAACATATATGAGAAAGTATTTGCAATGGTATGGAACCACTGGTTTCGTTTTGATAAACTGATATGTTAGACTTATATTTGAATAAATTAAAATTGCAATGGTCCTGTAAGAAGAAAGGTAAGAAGAAATTAATGGAGAATGAGAAATGAATGAGTAAAGTGAGAAATGATTGCGTACATTGTCAAAGGAAGGGTGTAAAGTTCGATTAACGTACGGAAACGTACAAAATGTATATTACATGAGAAAGAATAAGAAAATATTTCATCTGGGGAGGAACACCCTTCAATGTACTGCAGGAAATGGTAATTTTCGAAAAAATTTAAAAACAGGGAAGGAAAGTGAGAGTGTGTGTGATTTCGGGCAAGGAGAAGATACACCGCAACATCAATTATGGAATTGCGAATTTCCTGGAAAGGAGAGGATAGAATTTATTTCGAGAATAAAGTAAAAATATATTGTGAATGTATAGAACAAAAGAAGATTTTTATTTTTGCCGTTGGTGGATTGTCGTAAAATATCAACATTGATTTAGTAGAATACTCTCGCCCAGATAGCCAAAATTAATCCTTTTATGTATAAGCGGAAGCAATTTCATGTGTATTTATTTTAATTGATAAAGGAAGTAAAGAACACTGATTGTGACATAGGTACAAATGCAATACAAGCAACTTTCCTTTCTGGTATTTTAAATTCTTACTCGCAACTTTGAAGGGTCAAAACAAAAGTTAGTTCCGTGACAATTTCCGACAACTGTGAAAGTTTCGTTTTAATCCAACCAGTAGCTTTTGCGTAAAACTATCTCAACAATTAAGCGTTGAAGTCCGCGGATAAAGATTTGCCTTACAGCTACGTCACCCATATTGATGAGAAGAACATATCGTTGTTGTTATGGGTATTCCATAAAGATTTATCAAACTAATTGCCGTAGGAAAGTACATGCTTTTCTGACTTTTTTTGTTATGTTATCAAACAAGTGAATCATCTATGAATCATATACCCTTCGTGCACAATAAGTGACATATCTCAATTTTTGGACTTCTGTGGAAATTTTTTTCCAACCTCATAGGTATATTCAAAGCCTTTGAGTTAAAAAATAGATGAAAGAATTTGACATAATATAACTGGCTATTAATTACAAGCTCTTTTATTAAATATATTTGTAATCCACGAAGCAGTAATCCTCTCCAGAGCCATGTACAGAACCTCTGTAATATTACGTAATATTCACAACATCGATCTGGGTAAACAATCGATAGATGGTTAAGCTGTGACGTCACGCAACCGATCGACCGATCGACTTGGCAGCCTGGAGCACACAAAGAGACGGATTCAAACAAGGTGGTCATTCATTAGCTCTTACAACCTCGTCTCGAGAGTGAACTTCACTTGGTTTTAGTACTCTCAACAGTCGGCAAGCAAGCCGACCTTTTTCTCCTTCAGCCTGCACCAGGACACAGCTGAAGGAATTATTCGCAACTTGGAGATCTTCTCTTCAATTCATAGGTCTTAAATTCAACTCAAATGGGAATCAATTCAAAGCCATTCAACTCGACATCGACCCACGCCATCCTAGCTGCACTCTAAGGAACGGATCATCTCATCACAATGTATCATGGGAATTCAGCTTTGTATCATCATTTTTTTCTTTCACATTGCATGTCGTATTAAATTGTTTTGTTGGCAGCCAGTGCTAAATCACACCTCATCCACCTTCCTCATTCTCTACTTTTTTCTAAACATTTGGTCGTTCGAACCTCACAAAAATTCAGCAAAAATTATCTGCACACATTCTATTCGATAAGTATAGTTATCCTAGTTATCTAATGGCATAATACCGACGACTAAACCAATTATATCTTTTATGTCAATCTTTGTCTGTCAACGAAGTCTTTTATGAAATGGGTGTAATATAAAGAGGTCTTCGTTATTCAGTAAACTGAATCATCAGTGATCTTATTAACGTGGGATCATCTCTTCTCCATTTTGAACGATTTATAAATGTTGGAACCCATGTTTTACCATGGGCCTTCGAAGACAACGAATGCGTTTTAAACTGAAGATTTTTGTTACTCACCAGGTATAACGTAATTTTAACTCGTACAATCGATACCACACATTATTATGTCCGAGTATGTTGTTGAAGAAATTAAAATACTTGAACTAATATTTACATTAAGGAGTAAGGAGCTCAGACTTATAGTTAGATAAGATCATTTCCTTAGACGTCCTTCATTGATACAAATTATCGTATTAGGGAAAGACAGGTTTTAAATTAAACAACTAAAATTCCTTCGTAACCTCTTTACCGATTCGTCTTACAGTTACACAAATAGACCTAATTGATCATTATTTAACAAGTTAATTTACTTATTTGTTTTGTGAATATTAATTGAAAGAAAAATTCCTTAAATTGTTTTCTAAATTTCTCTTATTTAAAAAATGAAAAAACTGTACTTACATATAAAAAAATATACAATTTTGTAAAATAAGTAAGATTTTAAGAAAAAATTCAAAAGTAGAAATCAAATTATCTGAAGTCAAACTATCCAAATATTCAATTATTCAAATTTATTTTAGAGAAGACATCCAACGAATAAAATCGGAAAATAACCGCGAAAAGGTAACAATGCTTCAGTTCTGATTAGGTAAAGTAACAATTTATGTACTTGTATTAGACATACAAAAACTCCACGAACGTATATACCCAAACATTCTGTTTTCTCTGTAAAAGTAAGTTCATTTAATTTTTTCTGTTCTACGTCTTATTTCCTGAATTCTTTAACTACAAATTCAACCGATTCGGATAATTGAATTTGTTCTGTATTCTTGTTAAAACTTTGCAAGTCAACGTACGCTACATGACTTTAACGAAAAAGTTTACATTCTAATAGAATAAATTAAAAACTGGAAAAATCTATTTTGTTCTTGAGTTGTCGAGGGAACGGTTCGACGAGTAAATAAATCAAAATCTCTTGCACTACATATTTTCTTTAATTCATTTACTATTATTGCTGAATTTGACTAAAAACTAATATATGCCATCATAAGATATACGATAATAGTAAAATGTTCGTTATTTGTGTTTCGATATAAAGAATCCCATATTTTTTCAGGTCATACTATAACCACCTCGAAGAACTCGTCAGATTTGATCATCGGAAAGTAAGAACTCTCTTATGAACTCGGACACGCGTCCCTTCTAATAAATCTGGTGACCCTCGAAGTGTCTTGTGTCTCGCTCGAGTCGCGTCCGGCGCATCACCCTTGGAGGACTGGTGCGCGTCTCGAGACGCTAACGAGGTAAACACATCTCCCTCGGTGCCGGGCGTGACATTCTGTGGCGAGCGCTGCCACGTGCCTCATATCTCCAATCTATCGAAATACCTGACTCAAGGCAGTGGACGACAGACAGGTCGTTGGCAACCAGTCGATTAGGGACCCGCTGTCAAGATGTCGTAGCGTCAACTATTGTTGAGCACCGGAAAAAAAATGAGCGAAGGAAAAACGCGTGCTGGTCGTCACTTGTTTCTCTTTTATCTGTAAACACGGCGTTGGCGGCGGTTCCTGCTGCTGGGTTTACTTCGAGAGAGGAAACAGTATATAAACGTCAAGAATAATGTTCAAGTATAAATTATGTTTAAAATTGGGCTTCACAACATTATTTACTCTTTTTTGTAAACATCTTTATCCCTATGATGACTCTATTTATTTAATTTGAGTAAATACATTTATTTTACCTAGAACTTTAATAATAGACACGCATTGACTTGTTTTGCATTCATAAAACGTACACTAGAGTACAGAATCAGATACACTGGGGTTGGTTCACCATTCAGTCTCGAATGAAAAAAGTCCTCACCGAACTGTTTTTACTAAGGAACGTTGATAGTTAATGTAAACGTGTACGTTCTAAATTATAATAAAAAACACTATTTCAGCGAGAATCAGCAGTTATTAATTATATTTTCATTAAGGTCACAACTATAGATGTAAATTTGAACAAATAAAGAAAATATTGATTTACGTGCGGAAAGGATTTTATATAAAATTGCATTTGTAATTAGGTCTTGAAAGATGGCATAAAATGACATAAAAAAGGATATTTAATAAAATATATTAGTGCATTTCCACCAGAAGCTAATAATATTATCTAATACTATCAATATATCTAAAAGGTTTAAGTACGTCAACCTGCCACTAGAGAGCTCTATTCTCACCCAAACGTTTCATGATAAAATATACATAATTACCTATTCATTACATGGATAATCGTCACGTAAATTGTAAATGTCAGTTTTCTTATTTTAATGTAACATTGAATCAATTCTTTAATTTGTATCAAATTCTTTAATTTGCATACGAACAATTCAATAATAATGTATTTGCGCGGGAGTGTTTTCCCTGGAGTTAACATGAGAAGATCCCGTAGCTCAATCTTCACTCTCTCTTCAAACTTCGTTAGTCAACATCGGACCATAACTGCGCCCGTCATGAACATTTTGTGAAGCGTGTTGTGCGTGAGGTTAAACTATACATTTCCTTCAACCATGTGATGCGACCATCTGGAACTGTCGTGAATATGGTTTTATTGTGATCATGGAAACAGTGTGATCACATAAACCTTAAATACTACTGATGGATCCACATACCTTTGCTGCCTCCTACATCTTCGTACGGCCTGGGACGCTGTACGCCAACTGAGCATCGGCGAACGCTACATGAACGTAACTATGAGCTCACATACCTTTCAGTGGCCAGTGAAAATCTAACGTACAGTATGATCTTTCATGATCAATTTAACCTGTCTTCAGTGACGAATTCAATAACATTTAACTGAACCTTGTTGTACATAATCATGCATCCTTTATCTTTAAATTAATGACATGTGTTTAGCTGTAAGTTTTAGTGTTAGAACATTTTACGTGTATGTCCATTGATTTTTTGTGTGCTTAGGTTAGATTTTTGGTGGGATTATTAGAGAACGTGTTTTTGTGTCATTTCTTTGTAAAACAATTACTATTTGTGTGTCCATTGGTTTATTGTTTGTTTTGATATAAAATCATGGTAAACCATGTGGTCCTCCGTTAAAAAATCTTTTAATTATCAAAATCAAGATACCATCTACTCCCATAGCTTCCAGAGTGTTTTGGGGGTACGGCTCATGCTCCAAGTTTTTTCCAATAAATTTTCTTCCAATTTCACCTAATGTTGGCGTACACTTTAGTCACGTAGTTGGTCAAACCCACATTCTACTCAGTAGAGATAGGGGATATAAGAGTTGGTAATGGTCTCCCTTCTATTGTCTTTAGTTCAGTGACCCATTTAAAGCGTATGATCCAGGATCTTAGCATTTTAGTGTTCGATATATCACTATTTTACTATACTGAACGCATGACAATTCATATAAGATGAAAACCATATTGTTTTGGATATGTGTAAAGTGAATCATTTTAGCATTACGTGGATCCAAACCATTGACAGGTTTTGTAGATCTAGTGCCTCAACGAATAACCCGTTTTTGTGAGTTCATCTGTAGGGGAGCTAATCGTCTCCTATTGACACGTTGACATGGTATTTACAAGATGCGACGTCTCAAAGTGACACTATTCAATCATATGTACTAACAGGTGAGAGGACTGATATCACATCTGAACTGCTAAAATGTGACAATCATTTTCATAAATAAAAATCCTCTCTCTAAATACTCGTTACAACAGAAATAAGAAGCACAGCTACGAGAATAAAATTAACATCTACGGCTTTCGCCGCACACATCAGAAGGTTAATAAACGATAATCATATCTGAAGACATCCGCTGAAATTTTGCATTGAAATCATGTACATTATGTTTTAAATATCTTTTAATTAATTATAATAATAAATTAGAATACTATATATCAATAAAATATCGACATAAGCATTTCGTGAAATATATGATTTTAAGAAGTGAAACTACCGGAAGTAAATACTATTCTCATTAGCTCCTCAGAAACGAGATTTTTTACAGTCATGTGATCTCCAAAGTAATGTCCATGTTACAGTATGACATTCAAAAAGAAATTTTTATATGAATATTTTATTCCAGTAATATATTTCACATAATGCTGACAAACACAAACCAATCAAAAAGCTTTTGTTGAAACAAAATGTCCAACTTAATTATTATATTATTTACATTTTTTTCTGAAAAGAAAATATTCTCTGAAAATTTTATTTAATTTTCTATAAATATTTATGGTCGACCAAATTGAGCAGACCACAATTTTTTTTATTGTTAACACATGTTATATTAATTTGGTGGAACATAAATATTATTGATTATTAACTAGCTATTTACTTACTTTTATTCACTCCAATATAATTAACGTGACAAAACACTAAGTCCCATTACAAATTAGATAAAGAACGTATGAGATTTGTCCACTGTGTGACGTCAGGTCCGTATTTCTGCGAGTGCACTGAATTCTAGAGCGCTCGGATGAACAGCTGTGACCTAACAAAACTGAGCCCACGGTCGCTAACACGTTGTTTCACAGAATTTCTCCGAGTTTAATAAAAATACACCAAATGGTAAAGATTTACATAACGAACAAACATGCAAACGCACATTTGTTTTTATGTATCATATGTTGTGTTCCAAACATTCGGATGTTTTCGTCCATTCAAGCGCACGTGGAAGCCTGAATATTCCATATGCCGTCACTCCGAAAAAAGTATTCTATACACAGTTTATAACCATATTCGAGAAGTATTCTCCACAACCGTTCTCAATTTATCAATGAATTGGAAGCTACGGTCATTTGGGGAGTGCATGAGTTTTGAACTATGTGTAGAAATATAATTATTTCCATATTTCATGTTCTAATCATGCTAAAGTCCATATTTTTAGTTAAAATTAAACCATCAAAATTTTAGGAAGAAGGGATGGAAAATAATATATTCAGACTTTTTCGAAAGAAATTGCATGTCTGTTTCATATCAATCAGTTGCAGTGATTCAGCAAAGAGTCTCTTATTATAATTATCAATTTTTCTTCGCTTCACTTGATGGTTTTATTCTTCTTCTTCCTTGAAAAGAGTAATTCCATCTATTGCTTATCTATGTAAATGAACTTTGGTACCGTGGAACAAATGGTAAGTATTGCTCCTCTTGGTGTTAGACATCAATGTGCGGCATCCCAATATCATCAGGCGGTGTCCCAAAATTCACGTGCTTTCATGCAACTTGGCAGAAATAAGACTGGTTGATAAAACAAACTTCTGTCTCGTACTTCTCCATTCTTCCTCATAACTCGTATTTCATCCACCAGATCCTCGTACATGGTAATTTTATCGTTCCATGTTCCTCGCAAATTCATGATGTTGAGTTCTGCAACATCGAGAGTGACAAAAATAATTCTTATTCAGCGAATGATCACTGTTGTGTTTGTGACAACATTTATTAATTTCAAGCTTCTAAATGCAAAATATAATGAGTTACTAATTGTTTTCGAAAAAAATTGCTAAAAACGACCAGACACACTATTTAGGCATAAAATTTATAATGTCGCACTCAGAAGAATGCCGTGATCACATTACAATTAAATGCAAACGTTTATAACTATTTGTGTAACCTCCAGCAAATGATAAAGAAAACCATGTTTTCAATTAGCGACCAGCGATGGGAGTCAGTCACGCGCACTGTTGCCGGGCGTATCACCTCACTAACTAGCATAACTTAGTCAGCTGTGAGTTCCGTCTGAATATGGCATTGGCAACAACACGCATGACTGTAATGCATCGCTGGCCAAGTATTCAAAACATGGTTTTATTTATCATTTGATGGAGACAGTAAATAATTTTCAACGTTTTATTTCAATTGTAATGTAATTATGGCATTCTTCTCAGTTCGGCAGAATAAATCATATTCCTTAATAATGTGCCAGGCCGTTTTCAGCAGTGTTTTCGAAAAAGTTAATAACTCATTATATTTTGCATGTAGAAGCTTGAAATTAATAAATATTGTCAAACATAACCGTAATAATTCGCTGAATAAGAATTATTTTTGTCACTCTTAGTGTATTCCATAAAAAGTAATGAAATCTATGGATCGGCAAAAACCGCAAAAATATCACGCTTTTTAAAGCTTTTTAATATTTCAGGTTTAAAAAAATTAATATTCATTAATAGAGCCAATTTTTTCATGTGTGTATATGTAAAACAAAATTATAAAAATAATGGTGGTAACTGTGTTTTTCTGCGATTTTTTTAGTGTACTATTTCAAGTACTCCATAGCTATTTCAAGTCAGGGGTCGATAATAAAAAATCCGAAAGTAAACTTGGTTGCTACTATTAGAAGAGAATTAAAGAGGAATGTATGCAATACCGAATTATGTTATCTAATACATAATATTACAATACAAAAATGAAGAAAACATCTTATGATACACACTACAAATTCAAATGACACTACATAAAGGAAAGTAAAAAAACACCAATAAATGAGGAAAATTTCAAGTGGAAATGAATTTTTAATAACATAGTAATGTGTGAGGTAGTCTACTTTAATAATAACATTGTGGCGCAAAGCTATTTTACATACTTTCTCAAATACTTTTTTAACCTTCACTACAGTATACAAAGCTACATTTATAAAGAAAAATAACATCTATAAAATTTCATAAACACTTAAATTGTATCTGTTTAAATACAGTAACTGCAAAGTTTATTAAAATTTATTTAGAGCATGAAAATTCAGTAAGACACTCAAAAGTGTAACAGTATATTATCCTTTTCAAAAGAAACTAGATTAAATTTGTTTATGAAATCCAACCTTTATCAGATTTCTAAAATGCCAATAAAACATTTATTAAATATTTTAATATATTTACCTTTAAAATACCATACCATAAAAAACATATATTTCTCATCATACGAAATTAATTCATCACTCACTAGTCATTTTGAAGTAGTATCATATCGGTTTGTCTTTTCTTTATTATGGGCGGACACACGATCAACTCTCCCTAAAAAAGGATTTCATTAAAATTTTCTTGCCATTTTGTCTTGCATTTAATTTTCTAGATCTATATTTTCCCTTTCCCTGGTATATCTGTCCTGCTAAATAGTTTTAAAGTCTTTTGAAAACATAAATTTTGTAGTGTAGCGGATAGAAATTATTTTCTTGTCTATTCCGAACTTTCAAGGGAAATACCGATTATGCGAATGGAGTAGTATACTAATTACAGTTTCTGTAAATGAATAAATAAATGAATTTATTAGTGGCTATACTTATCGGATAGACCCGTGACTTCTAATAGCTGTAGAGAATACAACAAAAATCGAAGAATAGCACAGTTACCACCATTGGATTTGTAATTTTGTTATGAATATACGCAGGTGAAAAATTTAGCTTTATGAATATTATTTTTTTTAAATCTAAAATGTTTCAAGAACCGTGATATTTTTATGCTTTTTGCCATTACGTTGACTTCATCATTTTTTATAAAATAAACTAAGAGTGACAAAAATAATTCTTATTCATTGAATTATTAGGGTTATGTTTGACAATATTTATTAATTTCAAGCTTCTACATGCAAAAAAATATATATATTAACTTTTTCAAAACCACTGCTTAAAACGGCCAGACACATTATTAAGGAATAAAATTTATACTGTTGCTCTCAGAAGAATGCCATGATCACATTACCATAAAATGCAAACGTTTAAAACTATTTGAGTAACCTCCAGCAAGCGATAAATAAAACCATGTTTTCAATTAGTGACCAGATTTCAGTCACTCGCTTTGATGCTGTGTGTATCTCTCCACTGACTGGTATAGCTTAAACAGGATGGACTTCTCAGCCGATGACTGAATACGGCATTGTCAGTAAGCATAAGATGTAGGAGGGGGGGATTTCCTCTTTAATTCGAACACTTGTCTTAGGGTATATCACCGACGAGCGTGGCAAATCGATCTAACTACATAAAATGAAAGAAATTAATGAATAATAATATATCAGAGCTAAAAAAATTGGTTTCTGAGCACGATCGGAGCGTGGCGAAGACAAAAAATGCATCTGGGTGTGTAACCGACAAGGGAGCTTACAGATTTGAAACCCCAAATCGGAGAGAGGAGTGTACGATTCCCAGCAAGTAAAGCGAATTTATTGAAAAAAATTAAATGAAAAACAAACGAATTGTCAAATATACTAATATATAATATTAACATGATCTAATAAAAGTTATTTTTTGGAATATTTTCTCCATATATAAGAAATATGTGTAATTTTTCAATAAGTATAATTGATTTGAAAATACTGTATGGATTGTATGAGATTTTTAGATTTAAATTTAAAAAAAGCGTGTAAGCAATAAAAGTTGTGAGAATAGTCTGCTGGGCCTTACTAGTTTAGATAAACAACATCGATGAGAATACGTACCGGACAGATTGTTCTCACATAGATTAAATATCTTTGTAGTTTCTGTTTCCTGTGCATTAAATAATACACATAGTTTATATCCAAAATAAATACGTCACGATGTTAGACGAAGGAAGTGGGTTGAAAGGAAGGAAGTGCATGAAGAGTTCAAGAGAATGGAAGTTGATAATGGTGTTACCCAAATACCATCCAAACAAAATAATTATTTAGAGTTTACTATTGCATTAGGAAGGGTGAATCGGGTAAATATAACGGTTAATGAATAATCTGTTGTGTACTACATTGATCTGGTGAAAAGATAAAATACATTCTTCGAAAATTTCGTTCAAATATATAATTTGTAAACTTCTTCAGAATATTTATTTAAATATTCCCTTGAAGAACGTACGTCAGAATATATACATAAGGTATGTATGCAAGAATTCGTATTCAGATGTTAATGCTATTTATTGATCATAACGCCCAAGGGAAATCGTGGTCTTGTCTTTTAAACAAAATGCATTTCCAAGAAATTCGCATTTCCTACGTTCAAATTTCATCTTCAGCGTATGCTCCAATTTTATTTGTACGTCTCTCTTAACTTCCTTTGTGATTTGAGACTGCGACTTCAAAAGTATAAGATTATTCAAATGTGGGCGGATGAAGTGAACTCTGATTTCGTTGGAGAAGAAGAAGTTTGACTCTTGACTCCTCTTCCATCTTGGTGCTACTATCTCACCAGACGTAACGAGATACGCTGTCCTGGCAAGAACAGGAGCTTCTAAACAACACAAAGAACGCTGGAAATCTAGGTTACATAATTATATATATATATATATATATATATATATATATATATATATATATATATATATATATATATAAACAGGTGCTTTGTCAAGGATATTTGGTGAATACAATTTTCCTTTAATTTCATTTTACCCAACATTTACAATCAAACAAATTAAGATGTAGAACTAGTTTAATAAAATAATCATACCTTATTTCATAAGATGTTAGAAGGGAGCTTTCTATAGGGATGTCTCTTAAGTATATTTATTTATATAATCAAGTATAATAATGTTAAAATGTCACATATTGTTACAATAATGAAAATAGTGAATAATAATTAAGGATATCTCCGAATATTGTAAAGGACTGAGGATTTGCATTAAAAAATCAGAAATGCTGAAATTAGGGAATTTAAGAATATTGACGCAAAGACAACAAAATCATGAAAAGTACTCCCTAACAGAAGAACAAGAGTAGTTAGTAACTTGTTTTCTACAGAATAAACTGTTATTTACATGTTTAGTATTTGTATACTATACATATTATTAACAGAATATTGGAAAATTATTTACAATAATATTTAAGAGAATAGTTATTTCTTATTTACTCTTAACAAATCTTTACATTAATGTGAAAATATTGCCAATGATTTGTAACGATCACTGAAAAATCTGCNCTTAACAAATCTTTACATTACTGTGAAAATATTGCCAATGATTTGTAACGATCACTGAAAAATCTGCAACTATCACTGAAACTATTTGTAAAATCACTGAAAAATGGAGATAAGTAATAATAATTATAATGACCCTACCGTCCCCAAGTGATGCCTTCCGTGAGGTAGTGGGCTTATGTAAAACTTGGGAAGGCAAATTATTTCACGCAACGTATAGTAGTAAAACTTACATTGTATGGTGAAGTATTATATTACCTAGGTATAATATGGTAAAGTATTATGTTGGTTATGATACGTATTCACATTTTCTATGAAAACTCAAGAGAATGTCCTAGGTAGATAAGAGCAATATTTTGAGAAAACTTAAAAGGTCTATAATGTTATTACAAAAAATTTGTATATTGGTTTTTCATAAATAAATGTTATGAAAGTTGTATGCGTATTTTTTATGTTCAATGTATTTCGATCACTTAGTTTATCTTACATTCTCTAGGTCAATCTTTAACTTTTCTAAGTATCGATTATTTTCTTTAAATTAAAAAATATCTTGTGTAATAATCGTGATTTCTGTAGCACCACAATTTTATAAGGTCGTAGGTGACTCTTATATTAAATAAGTAGTACTGTAGTTGACTTAATCTTCGTGTTTCATGGATCATGCGTGCTGTGATCAAAACAATACGCAAGACCAGATTTTTACTTTGAATCTTATCTAGAAGTCGCTGTTAGTTTTTTTATATAAAAACTACGAATGTAATGAAAGGCCTGATCTTTTGAATTGAGACCTTTATAAATTAAAAACAAAATTCAAACGATTATTTAAATGAATTTATAACTTAAAAATGGAATTGTTCATTACTAAATCTAAGCTTTTACTGTATCCCTATAAAATTAGGTTACTTCTTATCAAGTTGCATCATGCCTCAGATGAAAGAACGTAAATATTTTCGAATTAAGAGAACAAGGATATTACGTTGTCAAGGATGGTTTGGAAGTAGTTTCATTTGTGCATTTAACAAGTTTTGTTCGTGAAGTGGTACAAGAAGTTAAATAATACTTTAGAAAAGTAAAATTTGTTATACTTCTAATATGTTCTAAATCGGAAAACATTCGTTTCCCATGTAGAGCGCGATTATGTAAAATGAGTTCTTTATAAATTGGTGTAAATAAATCATATCATGGTGACACTTTTTTCTTTTCCTATGTATATAGGATCAGCTATGATAAGTTTATTCTATGTTGGTATTAAAAACGATGGTATTTTTAAAGTCTGAATCACTTAACTGTCCTATGTTTAAAAGAGCTCTGTTATTTTCCTACAACACATGATATATTGTGCCAGTCTGAATCATATTTTATTGTGTTGAATACTTTTAGTCTGACTTTTTTGTGACCCACCTCCTACAGTACTGAGTTATAGTCCTTGTACAACAAAATTTGATCGGGAACAAGTATCTGCGGGTTAAATAAAACCGTGTCATTCTTGGATTTTGAACACGCATCTCTCCAAACTTTTGTAGTTGTAAGTCACTTAGTGTATTATCTACAGTCGGGAAGAAAACAAAAAGACTTAAATTCATAGGATAACTGCACTTGATTCTCTTATGTAAGTAGAATCACAACAGAAGAAAACTTCTTTTAGCATTCGAGGAGATCCGTCCAAGTGCATGAATAGCGTAGTGATGGCTAGTTTTTCAGTAGACAATAGATAATTTTGATCATAAATTGAATGATCGTAAAATAAACATACTTACTATCTTTATTGATGAAAATTATTTAATATTTTATGTTGAATTGTTTGTTTTCAAAGGCATGTCTTATGAATAATAGCTTTTTGAAAACAAATCATTTTTAGAGATAAATATAGTATTTTTGTATGGACGTTTATTTGTATGGATATACGTGTGTGATATATGTGTGGAGGTATTAGCATTGCATTACTTTAATAAAAAGCTGCACTTATTTTATTCTTTTTAAAACATAGTTTGGATAAAAACTAGTTTTTAAAAAGGTTTTTTATTTATTTATTAGTTTCCTCTTAGCCACTGTGCCTAGGGCCCGTACCGTACGTCATACCGTAAGCAACCCGTAATAAGTAAGTGTACGACCTCGGAAACTGGCTTATGGCCATTGTGCGTTCCAGTAGAGTTTATGTATTTTTCACAAGTTCTATGGTTTATGTATTTTTTCCAAGTCATTTTACTAAGGTTGTCTTTTAATTATTTTATGTTAAGAAGAAGAATCGTAAAATAAAGAACATTGTATAAAGATTGTAATATATTTGTTTTTTGATTCTTTCGTGTTCAAATGTCGGCACTCTAAGCCAGGTAAAATTGTTCTCATTCCACGTATGTTGCATCGGAAGAGATGAGGGATATTATATTTTACATATTTAGTTTTCAACAAACAATTTAAGATGTACGGAAATTATTTAGAACTGGGTGTAGTATTTTAATCTTCATTAAACTGCGATTTAAATCTTCATGAGTGTTACATTATTTGTTCAAGATTTAAACGTGTAACAGACGATTAACAATATTTGCATGAACTGAAGACACATCAACAAATTAAATATGCGAATGCTCAACGACCCATATAGCTGTAATACATCTTCACATGAGGTTCTTTTGAGGAATTTCACGCATTTGTGTATTTAATACGGGGTCGAGTGGCCCGTGCTCACCCTGGACAGTTCAGGTACCCACCCCAGAATCTTCGCTAAGAACTGATTTATGGGCGGGTTATGAACAGATTTATGAAACTTACATATAAAAGTGATATGCATAATTCAGCTTAGCACATCATTATTATATGTAAGTTTCGTAATATAGACAGTGTTGGAATTATGACTTATTTTTAATGATAGAACCTTACTTAACGCATTTTTTAAAGAATCTTGTAAACATGCTGATGGAAGAACACACGCTTCTCGCAATGAAAGAACACCAAGAAATGAATAGATGGCAACACTAAGGAAAAGGATTATTTTTGTTGTTGCGAAAGTTAAAAGAAATTCAGAACATCCATGGTATGGGATCGCATTGGTACGCTAATAGTATGCCGTCAGTGTTTATTACATTTTATCACAAATCCATCAATATCATACATTACACTTACTCAGGTTAATATTATCTCACGCGGTTGTATATAGCTCTATCTTGTGCTACAGTCAACACTATATAGGAATGTAACGTACGATATAAGTTAGTTTTCTTAAATAAATAAATAAATTTATTGTCAGAAAAGCAGTGCAAACCGCATATGACCACGTGGAGGACAATAAACTAATTTACTCTCCGGAAGCAAGCAAGGGACCATCCCATCAATTCCGATCAAGGGCCCTAAGGCAGAGGCGGATTCAAACATTTAAGCAAAAATTCCTAGATAAGATAAAATGTTAGCTACGAGTTATAATTCTAATAGAATGTCAATATGTTTGTAATTTAACACAAAAAAATTATTTATATGTACAAATTATTATCGAACTATAGATTATTCTGAGTATAGTGTTTAAAAATCACAAGAATTCAAATAGCACTAAATTCACGATTTACTGTTACAATAAACACGCCCCTAGACAAAACCTAGAGAACCAGTATGAGAAATCCGCCTCTACCCGAAGGAAAACCGGCGCAAAACCTGGGCCAGGATATAGCCAGGATAGTTAAAAGAGAGAATAAAAGAGTCAGGCTAATATAACACAAAAAACCCTATAGTAATTCAGTATCATTTTTTGCGTTTTACAATGCTTTTCATAAAATATTTACAATAAAAACGATGCGATGGTAGGAAGTAAAACAATAAAAACTTAAAAACTAAATTGATCGAATTATCAAAGCATCAGAACATTTCTGGAATTTTATTTTAAGATAATCGTCCTATTTTCCAAAGATTTTCGTGTAACATCAAAACTTCAAAACAATACCATTTTAATTAATTTAAAATGTTAAAACCAAATCTCTGGGATTGTAATGTCACATATCTCTGACATACTTGGCAATTTACATTATTAACATTGCTCTAAATATTTTATTGTTTAAAATTTTATACATGTAATTATGAAGCAATAAATTGTACTTAATTTTATTTGAACCAGTTTGTGTTAATCAAATTAGCATACTACATTTGAAAAACAGTCCAGATATTTATGATTTAAGTTTCCGAAATATTTCGTAAGCTTTTTTCAGCACATTGAGAAATGAACATATACTAAAATTCCCGCTGTATAGCTTATTATTATCTAGAAATTACGGCATCGTAGACAGCATTCATCAGCTTATCCCCACCATGCTGCTCATTAGAAAATTCATGCCAGGAGCGAGTTTCGACCGTTGATCCTGGCAGGACATCGCACCGCTAGTCGCAGCAATTCCAGACTTCTCCGTTTCACCCTTCCCCGTGGACGACGCGTGGGCGGATGGAGTCGCAGCGCGGGTGGGCATCGAAGGAAAGAGTCAAGGTTCGCACTATCAGTCTCTAGATGATCACGAGGCTTGGGAGTGAGGAGGCAGTGGGTCGTTGGGGAGAAGCAAAGCCAGCCATCGTCGGCGCATGCGCAGTCGACAAACGCAGTCGCATGTGCTGATGGTAGGTTATTTATGAATCATCATCATATACATTTATACGCAAATGTTCCACAAACTTATAATTCCTTTACTGCTTTACTAGACGGAGTAAATCGTAAAATAAAGTATCGTACTTAAGAACATTGAAAGATGTGTTGGCGATTTCCTATTATTTAATCTTTTCCTTTTTGAAATACAAATATTTTAAAATTACATGATTTGAAAGATTGATGTGTAAGGAGTTTACGCTGCGTACGTTTTTGACTTATAAATCCCAACAAATAGTTCTTCTTTGGTGCATTCGCCCATGCTGATAATCTATTATGTCGTTCTGCACAACAAAAGAGACATACAGATTTCGTCACACAGCTAGGACGTACGAGAGATGCATTAATAAAGGAACAATAAGATGAATAAAGAGGAATGAGTTGTGAGGTAGAAGAATTTTGAGACAGACATAGTAAAGGACAAACGACAGAGGACGAAAGACAATGCAAAGAGGACTGAAGATTTTGCGTCCGCTTCCCGTGGCAGGGATAGGAACACTGGTATAAACAGTTATTATGAGACGCTATAACGGGTAAAATAAACAAAGGAGAAATTACATATGTAAGAACCTTGTAATGACACTGTTCTTAGACAAAGCGGTCATTGTAGCCATGGTGAAATAAAATAAATGAAATGAAGTGTATTTTGTGTGCCTACGAATCGAATAGTTATCGAGCAAATAATGAGCACATTTTTTCAGAAAATGTTTCTTCTCTCATGAGTCCTAACAAATAACTGTGTTCTGGTGTGTCCGATCATAATAGTAATTTGTGACCATGTCTTTCTTTAAGTAACTTCGAGTCGAATGAGTCGACATAACAGGTTGTCTGAACGTGAAGTATTAAGAACACAATAGAAACATTCAGATTGGTAGCAAAATCTCATTCATTGTGATTTAAACATTATTTAATTTTAATCCTGCTTAGTGTATTATCACATACTATTCATAACTGTTTTGATCTCCTTTGTACATTGTTAATACTAAATATGAAACCAAGCAAAACTTGCCCACAACTAGCGGCAATGGATACAACTAGTCTGCCATATTGTTCAGGTCTTAAAATAGTCTTGCTAAATAAAAGACTCAGTCTGTTCGTATTGTCATAGGGAATATTAGTTACATTCAATGTTAATCGTACTGGTTCAGCTAATATAAATAAATTAAGTTTACAGGGATCGGCACATAGAGCAACAAGTTCAGTCTGCGCATGCGTAGTACACGTATTCCTAATTAGCTAATGGTCTCGATAACACTTGCCCGCAGTGAACCTTCTTAATAATTCAGAAGTTTATGTAGTTTCAGAATTTTAAAACCCAACTTTCAGAATTTCAGTTGAACGCGAACGTTTTGGCTAAGTGCTTATTATGCCGTTCTCCTTCGTACTCCTACACCTGTACATCGAGAGATTACAGTGTACTATAGAATAGGAAGTATATTCTATATATTAAAGTAAGAACAGATTATGGATATTTTGAGTGACTATATATTGATGAAACTTCTTGGGTTAAGGAATGATATTTCCAAAATACTTGTTCAGTCTCGGAAGATAAAGGAAGAAACTTCAAGTATGCGAGAAGTATTTCATGGCATGACCGAATACTAAATACATTAATTACAAAAGGGTAATATGAGTTATTTAGTTGATGTCAAATCTATTTATTATGCGATTTTATTATCCTCATTTATTAGGAAAACAATGACTTTTTTAAATAAGCCAAAATTTTTGTCCAATAGTTGTATTGAGAAAAACAGCTCAATATCTGGGTAACTACTTATTATATATGATACCATTTTACAACAAGAGAATAAGTGAATTTACTTCTTTCGCAAAAGAAAACAATGTTTAAATCGAGATTCTTTGCCTTCAACTGCACAATTGGGTTAAACAATTTGCAGGACCATTGAGCCGTAATTGAGAGGGATTGTTTCCAAACGTTTTGCTTGATGAAACGGTAGGTATTATCTGCTGCGTGGGACGGATTCCCGTCGGAGCCTCGGTGGGAATTGCTACGACTATCGGCGGAGCAGCACCACTGGTACTAACACAAATCCATCATTTTCAAATTTTTTGTTCGTCACACTTCAAAACAGTATAAAACAACGTTTCGATACGCTGCATTTTAAAATGTGTTGAACCAGTATTCTGAAAATGATAGATATGTGTCTTATTATTCCTTATTCTACAGTTCTGCATTTGTATAGTAATTTCTAATTGTTCTGCTCGTTCTCAGTATCATTTTATCTCTAAAGGAATTTAATTTGCTAGTACTCATTATAATTTTATATGTAAAGGAGTACTATAATACAAATAGAAACCAGTAATAACAAGGGTTTTCAGAATTGATGAAGCCGAATAAAAAGTACTCGCAAGGTTTATAATTTTCTTATACGATGTATAAAAAATTCTTATACGCTATACAAATTCAATTTTGAATGAAGACTGTGCCTAAATTTACTTTCAAATGTCATTAATTTATGATTTTTGAAAGATGCGTTTATTTGTTTGCTGAATAAAATTATGATATATATGTCCACTAACACTCATTCGAGGCATGTGACATGACATACATTTATCATGTAAACCTAGTCAACGTCCTTATTTCTTTAGTAAATATTATCATTTTTTATTACTCTATTGTTTTTCAAAATCAATTGATTATATATGTAATATTACTCGCAAGGAATACGAACAAGTATTAAATGCGCCTCATCTTCAACTATAAATATAGATGTAGAGCTATGACTTTGCCCCTTAAAGCATTTGGTGAAGATATAAAAGTTTAGAGCTTGTTCACTTATCGCAGTTTAGATCTTCAGAAGTTCAACTTTAATAACGAGACACATGTTGAGAAATGTGTGTATCGATTTCACGATGAAATGCAGTAGCTATTCAAACTTCCCGTCTGCGGTCAATCAGTGGGAAAATAGTTGCTTAAGACTCAGTGGAAGTCTAGAGCGTACGGGAGCCGATTTCCGCTGCTGATATATTCTACGCCGCCAATTGATTAATACTGTCCCGGTAACAAAAATAAAAAAGTTGTATTAATCTATTCCCACGGGAAAATGTAGCGTAGAAGAATTTTGCTCCTCACTATAATGTGCAATTTTCATATTTCCTTTGAAGGTTTCGGGTAGTATCACAGGATGTTAGAGTTCGTGTTTCAGCATTGATGAACAATTTCACCCCTAATTTGAAGTACAAGGAAAGAGCGTTCTGGAGTGTAAATTTCAAATTAGAAATTAAAATTAGATATAAATATATGTCCGATTTATACTTAGATATGGAATACCATTAAAATTATCTTACATCTAATCTAAGAAATACTCCGCTCAAATACGGTGTACTGCGACCTAGTGACCTTGAATATTTTATTGGACGGGATCGTCAGAGGAAGAATACGATAATTGTACTTTAATATAATGAAATTTAACACTAAGCAATCCAGTCCCTTAAAAATATTTTCTCCAGCGAATAGATGTTAATTAAAATGAGATGTCTGTAGTAGGTCTATTCAAAATGATATAATGCAGTAATATACACCAAGGTACTGCAAATAAAGATTGAAAAGTTCCGGAAATTTGCACAAAGTTTCGTGTAAATTTTATATTTCTAGTCTCGTCAGTTTAATTTCAAGTTTATTCTGCTCTTTAAATTTCTTTAGAAACGAGTTTTTTCTAGGGGAAAAATTTCAACTGTTCACATTAAGAATTCATCTTTATATATAATGAAACAATACTAATACATACTGGAGTCTGTTATAAGTGTTTCTATTACCATCATACATTCATACTATATAGTCTGTTAGACCACAGTTATCTTACTTTAAATTTATATATTTAAAACCGATAAATACTATTTCTATTTAACCAATGATTGTCTCATACTTCGTGTGATTTGAAAAGAATTCTTTATTTCAATTTAATTATATGTGGTTCCTTGAGTTCATTTAATTCGCTTCATTTATTTGTTCTGATTATAAAACAAAATTTATCAGAGATGGATAAAAAATGAATTCGTGTTATTTCAGTTTGGCAACATCTTATTAATTTTTAATATATTGCCAACAAAGTTAAGCCATATTTCAAATAAAGGCTACGTGGGAGTAAGAAAGAAATGGAACTTATTTTGTATGCTAGCACTTCCATTGGTATTCTCAAAATATTGATATTATGTAATCTCATTCCCAACAAATTTAATCATCCAAAAATTTAAGCAAAAGAAGCAAGTTCTTTTATTATTTTATCATTAATAAATTATCCCCATTTCTTTTCGAAATGACAACTTTTCTATTAAAAATCATACACTCAGGAAAATATTAAATATTTAAAATGTAATCATACATTAATTTAAAAAAATGTAATCAGAGCATATTTTTTGTTAAATGACAAGCACATATTAAGTTTAATAAGATATCGGTGTATTCTAAGTTCAGTTACATTGATTTAAATTATGTTCTGTTCATTCCACTCGAAGCTCTCCCACACAATTTCAAATATTATTGTCAAATATCAAAATGATTTCATTTGAAAATACTCTCTCATTCTTCTTTCGGTTGATTTTCAAAATTAAATTTTTAAAATATTTAGCAGGTTTTCAGCTTTGCTATCTTTTATTTTATTTTTAGATTATTTTCCTTGTTTAAAATACGATCAGCGTATTCAATACCAGATTTAAATCGCTAACAGACGTTAGCAAAATTACCTTAAAAACTTAGCACGAACGTTTTGAGGACATCAATGTTGCCATCAGTTACTGATTCGGCCACCAGGATGAGCGATAGTTCCCGGAAGCGATCCGTTTGAAGGAAGGGTGTTGAATAGGAAGAAAGGTTGGAAGGTAGGGTGTTGTCAAGCTTTCTAGATTCACCTCGACTCTCACATTTCTTTACTTTTGTTCTAGTTCATCTAATAATGTTCTATTGCTTCTGGAGAGAGAAGTACGTTTTAATTTACTCTCCTAGTTATACGAGACCACTTACATCGGCGTAAATTATTTATTAAGATCAAATTCGGAGCACAAGAGGTCTAGAGATAATTTAGAGCAGCTCATTAAGCCACTGTAGTATGATTTATATTCATGTATCTAATATATGTTGCAGTTGACAAGAAAAGTGGTCTCTCCCGGCGATTAATGCGTGAAAGTCAAGGAAAATGAATGACTTTGTGGCTTCATTTATTGTGCACAATATATGCATCACTGTTGCAATGACTTTACAACTTAACCAAATAGTTTCTATTCATGGCAATGAGTTAAACCAAATTAATCAATTTTTGTATATCCCGTGGTATTGAACATTTTCAGTGGAAGTAGGGGTTACCTTCTTCCTGCTCAAGATCATTTTCAATAGCGCTTAATATATTAGTTTAGGGATTCGTTGTCACGATTAAAGTGTGATTAGCAGGTGCCCCTGGAATGACGCAACCCGCCGAGTTACTTTATTCGGTTCGTCTCGATATTGATTTCTCGAGCGTCAACAAATCCTCCAGTATGAAATTATGTCACTAACGACTGAATCTACTTCGATAAAATTCTCTTCTTTCTCTCACGAAAAATGAAGATATTTAAATAGAACATCTCATCCTACAATTTACATTGAATGCATTCATATTTATGTCTAAATTCGAGACGTCACTCCCGACTATCTGTATAGTTTTCCCCGTCGATGTGACAGTATTATATTTTCATAATAACGTTTTCAATTTTCATCTAAGAGTTTATGACCCACAGTAGTGGTGTAGTGGTTACGTCTTCGTTCCTGAGTGGAAGAGTTCGGTTTAGTTTCGTGGCATTTTCAGCTGAGATTTCTTTCACTCTCTCCTGACCAATTCCGTTGTTCGGCACGAAGTTCCTCTCCTACATAATAACTACCCTTAAAATGTGTAACGCGAAAGTGTGTCTGTCTGTTTTCTACCTGTTCACGACATGGCTATTCTAAATTCAAAGAGCTCTATAAAAATTAACCTAAATTATCGATAAAACATTATTAATAATAGAAGTGTTAACATACTCCAATATAAGAGAGTAATTTAATAAAAGAAAGCAAATCATCATCAAATTTAATGGATTATTTGTTTTTTCCATTTAACAAAGATAAAGGAAGTCTTTAAATTGTAAAATTTCGACGAATAGATTAGATTTCACTAGAATTTTGAAGAAATGGTGTAGCTGCGTCATGCCTCGGAAGCGGACATTTGACCGGCGCGGCTCCCGAGAGATGCGATGTATACAGTCAAGTTTCGTTTTAAATTTGTATTATAATGAATTTGAAAAATTAGCATGCTGTTCATTGTGTGTTTAAAAGCCAGTAAGTAAAACTATTTTGATATAGATAGATTTGATTGATTCCTGAGTAAAAGAACATTAGTTTTAGTCCCGGGCAACGCTGGGTAATCAGCTAGTTAAGTAAATCAAAAGAATAAGTTGGAATGAATTCACGATTGCAATACGACTTCTAATGGTTTTAAAATAAAAACGAAAATATAAAGTACAATTATATTTCTACACATCAAATACACACTCAAGACCATATTTTAGAAAAAAGAATTGTTTCACGTTGATAGTATGATTTGATAGTTTCCACTCAATATATCGGACATAAACATACGAGCAAATGTTTGAACTATTTCGTGCGTTTTACTCACTAGAGAATCGTGGTAGCAAACTGTCTGCCATTCAGGTTTTGAATATAAGAACATAGCATAAATAGTTTAGTTTTTGAAACATCTTTCTTATTAATTTTTTAAAGTGTTATAGGTTATCTATATTCTACTTCATTTAATTTGATACTAGGTAAAACAATTCTTTCGTACGTATAGATCGACAAGCTTTCATTTACTTCACTGGTCGAAGAATGATATATTACCTCTTTTTATTGACATAATAACTGCTTAATAACTACTTTGGCACACTTATTACTTATAAATTTTAAGCTACGCAAAAAAAATTCAGGAGACGTTGTTTGCTAAAGTTTGTGAAAAAAATGCACTCAATATTGTGACAACATAAGAAAAAGGTTTAAAATAAACTACGAGGTGAAAGACCAAGCGAAGGAGATTATTCAATCAATTGAAACCATCAGTTTGCTCGAAGCGTTGTGGTAATATAATTAATTACTGTTGATTGTCAGAAAGCTATTTCAATAACTGAGGTGTGCAGAGATAGATTGTTTTTGGTCCACACGAGCAAGTTTTTGGATTATTATTATTATTTTAGATTATTATTTATTTACATGTATATTCATTTACACTTTATATATCACCCCGTGCCGTGTCTGGATAGCCAATAACGGGGATTTGGCAATGGTTGTATTCAGTCTCGTCCTTCCGCTTTACTCCACATGTTGTATGCATTATTATCTCTATCTATCAGTAGCTCATCTCTATTTACATCTGTTGAGAAGACTACTTTTCCCCTCCTCATAGGATCCACTCTGTGCTGTCCTTCCCTACTTGCTGTTTAACAGCCGTTCCTTTAACCCTCAAGTTCTAACGAAGGTATCACAAGAGATTTAGATGCGTACATGTCACTGGTGACGGAAACTTAATGCCCTAATGGATCTTCTTTTCCAGACTCGACCGCCGGATCTCTCCTGAGATACTTCCATTGGATATGAGTTTTCATACAGAATACATTATACAATTTTCGCGAGATAAAAATAAGCTCTTCCAAACGACGGACAAATATGATACGTATCGATCCGTGTGCTTCATTTGTATTATTTATTTTTATTAATACATTGATAATTACCTTCTTCAATCTCAGAAAATTAATTAAACACCCAGTCTTTATAAATGCTATAAAGTAGATATTTTTATATATTTTCTTTTTACGCTGTTATTTTACTTAACAATTTTTAGCATATTTTCGACATTAAAAGTATACTTTTAATGTCGTTCTCTTGTGTTATTTTCTTGTATATTTTTCCCGTGTATACTACTGACGATGGAGTCGAAAAACCTTTTTAGCGATAATAAAACCATGAGCAACATAATACGCCTTATCATTTATTAATGAGAACATCGTGTCTCTGGTAGTCATCGGATATATTTGTTTCATGGAGTTTTATGAAATAAATATATCTGTTATATACTCTATTTTTCAGTTATTGTTCAAAACACTCTCTACACCTTACCATCACCTAGTTCACATTCATTCAATCCTTAAGTTCGTCATGAATGCATTCGATACGATAAATGCACTACATTTCTCTGATTAGGTTCATACGATGCGATCAGAGAATAAAGATTATCTTGGATATAATTTTTTATTAAAAAATAGAACTCTAGCAATTAGTAATTCATTTGACCTAACGCAAACTACTCACGAAATGATCCAAGTGAACTTATTTTCATATTATTTTCGGGATTCGTTGTAACAATGTATTTATTCTTAATATTCCTTTCAATTTAATGCTATTTTATTTGTACAAGTTCAGAAATCTAATTATCTTGAAATTATCTGTCACCCAAATACGAATCATTACCAAATTTAATTGACTATTTCATAGTATTATATAAAATAACAATAACCCATGTATTACTTAAACATGCTTTTTTAGTTAATCGCCTTGAGTTTTACTTTTTTATGGGTTTGCAGTAACTGTTTATTTATTACAAGTGGCAGAGCAATTAGTGGCAAATGGAGAGCCTAACATCAGTGAACAGTGGCGAAGAACTTGGAAGGAGGATAACTCTACGTCCCCCATCGATCCTACACAGAAATCTCCCGGGTTTGAGCTCCCTCGACAACAGTGGAAAGTACTGAACAGGATCCGTACCTCACATGGAGTTTGCCAGGACCTCCTCTACAAATGGGGTAAGATCTCAAGCCCCCAGTGTGGTTGTGGAGCCACTCGACAGACAATTGACCACATCGTCAGTGAGTGCGAAACCAGATCTTACCCAGGACCAAAATCGGACTTTTACGAAGCGAAGCATCCTGCAATTTCCTGGATGGAAGGCCTAGATGTTAACATTTAAGATTTGTGTTAAGTGCTTAGATTACATTGTTCTAATTATAACATATTATGCTTAACGTCCAAGTGTAAGCCAAACGATAAATAAATAAATAAATATTATAAGTGAATATTGGTTTTTGAAAAAAAAATGTCTTCAATATAGTCTACTCAATATTGCCAAAGTGGCTTTCGGCATGTAATGTCACCTTCAGTGGCCATTGATCTCTATTAATAATTCAATTAGACTATATTTTTTTACCCTATGAAGATACTTTTATTTCTCACTTATACTAACAATTTGTTCTAAAATAAATAAAAAATAATTGAATGTTTGTTTTACTTTTTCACTCTTGAATATAAATAAAATACTTTTTCCTAGCATATTGAGTAAATTTATTTTCCTAAAATTAAGTCGAGAACGTATTTAGATTTGCAGGTGATGTCTGCAAAAGTAAAGCGGACAGCGAATGTGCTTACGCATGCCGAGTGCATAGGCATGTGAGACGAGGGTGGGAGTAGTAGAGTTACTTAGCACGTGTCCCTGATGACTCTATTCTAACGGCTAATATCCACTCTTTTCGCCTCTTTACTGAGTGTTTACATGAGTAGAGTAACTCTACAAAATACTAGCCTGATTACTCCACCCTTAATGCCGCCGGACCCGTTGTAAGCATCATAAATTGCACATGCATAAGCCACCATCTCCACAAGTAGTAGATGACAGGACACTCAATAAATCATAATCTTCCTAAAAAAGGTATTACCTATCTCTTAGTAAAATGTTGAAATTAAATTGTGACTATTCACAACCATGTTTCAAATGTTACAATGTGAATTTTTTATTACAGTATGAGTGCATTTAACACCCTACGAATTCTTTACCTCACAAAGTGAGGCAATAGCCGTTTACTAGTATATCAATTGCTACGGTTTTCCATGGATTAGTTTCGTTATATAAAATCTTAAAATGTGTTCTGATATTCGTATCGAGTTTTTCTTCAATAAAGCATGCATTACACAGTAGTATATAGCAGACACGGTTAAAAAACACATTACGATGTCTTACAGGATGTTAAAAAACAGACTATTTACTTGTTTCTCTAGTTCAGAAAATAATACTTAAGGGATGAACTTAATTAAATAATTGACTTAATAAAAATCAGTTCAATTGGCTCTTTGAATTGTTTCAGTTTACTTGATGAGAAATGTATCAAGTCACATCAATCGCTAGAAAGGCACATGTCTCGTTTAGGATGTTTATTGCAGTCCTGCGACGCGAGCGTCATCCGATGCGCTGGAACGCTCCTGAATCCAACACTGTGACTGAGGGACGCATCGATCTCTCGCTATACGATACGAAGAATCAATCTCTCAGCCACTACTGTAAGGAACTCTCTTGGGAAATGTCTCTCTTTCTCTTTACGAATTCGTAAGTATTTCCATATGCTTCGAAATTGTGTTATCCCGAAATTCCTTTATTTTGAATATAAAACATTCAAAATCTATGCAGAGCATAATTCTTTTATCACTTATTATTTATTACTATTGTATTTTTATCTTTACTCAATACTGACCCGGTTGAGTACATTATTTTCTGAACTCCAACCCTGTCCGTTATTTGCTCCTTTGTTCGTTCGGGCACTTTGGTCGGATTTGATGGGACGGCTCCATTGCTTGCCCCGGGTAGTTCATTGCCCTCCGTGTGGTCTTTAAATTAATTATTCGTTTGAAGAATAATTTATAGGTTAAGTAAAATTGCCAGGCAATTCCTGTCCATTTTATCGTATTTAAGAATAAATTACATTTAACATTTTGGCTGCGAGATTTATAATATTTCTTTAATATCCTATATAATAGGATGTATGTTTTACAAAAGAATTCCAACGACGATTTTATTTTGCACCGAACGATGGAAGTTCATTGGAATGTTCTCAAAATACTCAGCAGTTCTTAATTCGTTGATAGTTTATTTGTAAAGAGCTATTTCGAGATGCCACAAAAATGCCTAAATGTTCACAGAACTTCTAGTTGTGAAGGTGCAAGAGTAAATTTAGCTTACATGGTGGCAATATGGTTAACATATGTATCTCGGAAGATATCTTGGACAGAAGAAGATGGTTCAAGCCAATGTACGGAACCAAATGAATATCCAATGTATTTACGAATAGTATTTTTCGACAGTACTACATTTACTGTCGACAGTACTACAAGTACTACTTATTTTGATTCTTCGTAAGAAGACTTCCCTTTTATAACTTAATTAAATAACAATAAATAAATAAATAAATTTATTGTCAAAACAAACAGTTACAACTGCGTTGATCCCAGTTTAATTCTCGTCGACGATAGCTATTTGCATAATTTAAAAACCGTACTTTTCCAATAATATTTATTCTCATTAAAGTAAACAGTAATGACAGAACCAATTTTATAAATACAGAACTCATACAGATTGGTCTTTTTTATTAGTATTCTTTCATTTCAGTATACCGTCATGATAGCAAATTTTACTTCCCGTGGTAACTATTCCCGATGCGTTTCTGCAAGCATCAATCCTCTGTACCAACGAATGGGGTGCTGACAGCTGTTAACTTTAAACTAAAGTGTTGATGTTGCTTCTTTGTAGCAAATAAGAATAACTTTTGTGAACATAGCAATATTTTACGATTATAATATAAATTATATCAATTCCTCAGTACTCCCTGTGATCAATATCATTTGGATAAGAAAAAAAATTACATCATAATTACTTCAGAACAGTGGTTAATAAGTTTTGAAATTAAATATAAAAATAGGATAAAAAAGCTGTGTGTAACATTTCTTCTGAAAATAAATTTGAATATTTTTTGGTTTCATCGTATTTCTCTTTGAGTGCAAGAATTGTAGATAATGGGTAATGTGGATTTGCATTTCTGTTGTCTCGTTAACAAAGAGATTGAGAGGTCTTGGCATTGATCCATAACAAGCGGTCTAACCGCAACTGCTTCATCATCGAACAACGTAAATCGAATAAGAAACAGTTTCCTTCTAGAATCAGAAATCGTCTAGTTGGTCCGAACATCGCGGACCTTTCCGGTACACCTGGAAATGGATTCCGTTTGCTGAAGAGCTCTCAGATAGTTCAAAGGTATCGCACTTGCGGCTCAAATCAAACACATGTTCTTGTTCCTACCTGGTCGATTAACAGCGCCCTGACCTCATCAGTGAATGCAGATGAAGCTTAAGTACACTACGAATAAAATTTCTTCATCTCACCGTTACTATTGTCTTTCAAAATTTACCGGTTGCATCAAAATGATTCAGTTTGTTTGAGACGCTAATTTTGATTCTCAGGTATATATTTTGTTGTATGTAAAATACTACTTCAAAATAATAGAAAATTCATAATTTATTAAATTCTTTTTCTTTAGAATTTTGTAATATTTCTATTCCGATTGTCATTCTCCATAACACTTGAAATAATTTATAGATTCATAAAATTAAATGCTTCTATTATTCCTGTTATAAATAGTAAATAATATTGGTTATTTGACAAACAATTATTTAAGAAATAACATGAATTAAAGTGAATAAATATCTAATACAGAAATGTTAGGTTTGTCTCGTTGATGGGATTTTACGTTACTCACGATTTCACGTTCAGTGTTCACAATTTTTCGATTTCATTACTTGTTTTGTATGGGATAGATACTCTTGTTTACTAGCTACCAAAGATGGGTAACTAGTAAGTTCTTCGAAATTTCTCTGATGCATCGATAAATATTCCTGTTTACCCTGCGGAAGAATATTCCTTCCTTAATGGTATGTGGTTCAAAAGCAATTTCCTCAAATTTGCCAATACCTCAAAGCCGTTATATCATCCCGCACCCCGGATGCGGATCGTAAGGATGTGAAAGGGATCGTAAGAACATCGTAATCATATCGAATAAAGTAGAAGCTTGGAAGAGTCACCGTCACCAACTGTTCCCGTTGCTTTTCGTGCGGAGATGTTCTAATTTACGCTTTGTAAATCTTAACAGTTGAAGCACGAAACAATGTTTTCCCCTTGGTAGTTCTCAACTATTAATGCAACTTCTTAGTACGAACAATGTGAGACACACTTCTTCACTTCGAGAGAAGCGCTGTCTATATTTCGTTTCTCGAGGCACGTTCAAATACGACATACTTATGGTACATGACGAGGCGAAGAGCGAAATTTATACATCGTAGTAAGAACTTGGGAGTTTGTCAAAATTCCTCTTGCATTATATCTTATACAGATCTTAATTCGTGGATGGGGAGGTAATACGTTTAGTAAATTTTCTGTTGTAAAAGGAGACGACATGTAACGGGTTGAAACCCATTTTTTTATAAGTCTTGATCATAAATAATTGATTCGTTTGCCCTACGATTTACGGCCATTACTTTGCTAGCTCTCTATTGTTTAAAAATTGGAAACAATTAGTGACCATTGGCTTACTTAATTCATTTTTCCATTTTGCTGTAAGAATAACAAAATACAATATAGTTTCAAAGCTCTTTTATCGATACCCTTCTGAAATTAAGATGTAAATTAACCTCTCCTATTGAAGAGTTGCCTTTCTCTAGGTGGAACGCATATTTACACTTGAAGAAAGAAGACAGAATTTGTGGATAATTGCTAATTTTTCCTATTTGTGCTGGTAGTAGGATAATAAAGCAAAAAGGTTTGGGAGAGATCTGGAAGTGCTAGAGAGAGCTAAAATTTTTCAAGGAGTCTTCAAGGTTTTAATTGATATACCGAAGTTCATAACAATGAATTTTGATAAATAATAAATTTCATTAATAAGGGAGTTTCTCTGTTGTTGAAATACGATCCAACTAAGTAATTCAGCTAAGTTAAGTAAAGTTTTTTTTTACTTGTATCGAAAAATTTAAAAAAATGGGAATTACTTTCTTAAGCAGGTTCAGTATATTTACGAAGTTAAATAATGTATAGATAAATTACAAATATTAATTTATTGTTTGTAGAAACAAATCTACTACACGTATTAAAACTGTATCAAAACAGTATATTATTTATTATCGTTCTTGGTATATTAATAATTTTAAATTTATGGTGCTCTAATGACCCAGCTGTTGGTGAGCCCTAGAGCCCCAATATTAATAATGAATTTAATTTAATCTTCCGTCCTTTACGATATTGCTTTATAATATTTCGTTTATTTTTTTTATTTCCAACATTTTTCCGCCATTTTCAGTAGTTTAAAAAGTTTAGATGATCTTTTAAACATCTGTTCGACGCTTATTCATGAATATTGATGTTGTTTTATTGAGACAGTTTTTTTAAGATATGTAGGTTCAGGTCATGAGTTTTAGAATATTGCCTTGTGAATTTACCAGTTCATGAATATTGATGTTGTTTTATTGAGACAGTTTTTTTAAGATATGTAGGTTCAGGTCATGAGTTTTAGAATATTGCCTTGTGAATTTACCAGTTCATGAATATTGATGTTGTTTTATTGAGACAGTTTTTTTAAGATATGTAGGTTCAGGTCATGAGTTTTAGAATATTGCCTTGTGAATTTACCAGTTCATGAATATTGATGTTGTTTTATTGAGACAGTTTTTTTAAGATATGTAGGTTCAGGTCATGAGTTTTAGAATATTGCCTTGTGAATTTACCAGTTCTGTGACTGATTAGGTTAAATTGAGAAGCACATAGAAATCTCTTAAACTGCGATAAATCGCAAGTTGAATGAAAATGGAAGACGGGCCCGGGAGGCGAACGGGATGAAGCAGTTGGTAACGAGTTGCTATCCTTTGTGCACGTTGGGTTGCCTAACCACAACCTAACTTAAGGCAACGAGATTGTCGAAAAACCTGTAGACGTTAGAACGGAACTAGACATTTGCTGACGTGCTGAGACAAGGGTAAAACTAATTTGGTTTTGCCCTTGTCTCAGCTCACGTCTTAATAATTTCTTTAACTCGTATCGGACTCTGAATTTCTCTATGTAATCGCTTTGACGTTCATTCCTTTGTGTTAGGTTCCGCGAATACTATAAATATCACTCGAAACTGTTCTGTTTATTTACATAGAGATTAAATAAATTTAAAGTTATTTAATGTAAATGCATTTTATACTTTGATTTGTGAAGTGAATGCGGATGATACGAGCGCTATGGAGTGAAACGGTGAATGCAAAGGACGAAAATATAGTAAAAATATCAAAATGTTACGAGAACAGGTATTAACTGAAGGAAAATATAATTAGTACTTTTTTTTGTCTAAAAATATTTTCTCGATGGAAATTCTTTATTTCAACTTAACCTAGTACTTCCCGTTTTAGAAACGAAGTCATAAAAGCGTTCAAAAAGTTTGAAGTGAGTAAATATATTTAAATAATGGAATAGGTCGAGAAAATGGACAATTTCCAGGAATAAAGCTCTAAGAATTTAGACTTAACGGTTTGAATTCTGAGAGGTTTTATTGAGGTAACTAAAAAATTTAGACTCCACGCAGCTTTAAAAAGCGTACGTGTTATAACCAATATTTTCCGAATATTTTATAGATTTGATAATAACATGTATTTGTGAAATCACTTCTTTGTTTTCTAGTAAATACGAATTTGTTTTTATTCTTTGGTACTACATCTTGTTCGTTCTATTTATATTATAACACGTAGCTAACCATTTTTATTCTTATCGTAGGAGTTTGCTGCATGTAAAAAGCGTTTCTGTCTTAACGCCCTTGATCGGAATTGATAGGAGTGTCTATTTAAGAAAGAGTTGTAAAGATAGTTACGTTATCTGTGCTTATTTTCAGTTACTTGCATATAAACATGCATAAAATGTTCATAATATTACAGCATATTTTCACGTAGCTTTTACCCATGAATTTTTACAAAAATATTCTTGAATTCACACCCCACATAAATACTAGGCGAGTTGAAACAGAATTTTCACAATGTTATTCCTTAGGTCTAGCAATTTAAACTTAACGGTTTGTTCTAAGAGGTTGGAATGAGGAAACTGAAAAATTTAGACTGCGCGCTGCTTTAAAAAGCGTACGTGTTTTGTATCCGAAATATTAACGATCAGAACACAAAAGCAGGAAGAACCTTTCCTTCTTTTTGAACCAAGGTTGAAAGAGGCGTCATCTAATATCGAGGTCTAACAACCCGCGAACACAAAGGTTTCCTCAAGACCTTTAGTGTACCATCTCCTCGCACATCAAGCCGTGTAATAAATAGACAAAAGAAAAAAGTGAGAAAACTACTCAAAAACGTTATTTAACATCGAGGAGATTATTAAAAAACTGAAGGAGAAAAAATCATTTATCGTACATAGTGAAAAAGTTAAATTCAATGATAAATTTTTTCGTAACATTGAAAATTATTAATATGTGTGGCAACCTTATTTCACATATAATTGATATTTTCCCCTGCGGTGGCTAAGGGATTAGCATGCACGCACTACTCCTAGTAGCACTAACTGTTACTATTAATAACTACTCCTACTAAAACCTCAACGTGGGCCAATTTGTTGGTAAACCCAGCTAACCGACCCACCTACAAACTATAACCCTATAAGCCTCCTCCTACCTCCTATCGCCCCATGCAGATAAGCTTCATAAGCACGTTACATTTCCCGTTTACAAATACTACAAAAAAAAGAAGATATTTAGTAATTTTTCAGTTCTTCTACTTCTTCTTTATAACATCGGTCCTCAGCCTTGGCTTATCTCCGAACAGCTACCCACTCCTCTTTCTCTTCTCTCCTCGAACCCCTGATGCCCACCTTTTGGAGGTCGTCTGAACATCACCTCTCATGCGAAGTTTGGTTTTCCTTTCTTTAATTTTCGGTTAGGTATGTTAACAAGTATCTTTTTACTATTTTCTTTTCATTATTGATTTGTAATCATTACATTATCTTTATTTATGCGACTTTGTCTGGAGATTTAAGAAAATATTTTATAAGTTTGCTTTGAATCTCTGCAGACTATTATCATATGTAGGCCCAAAATTTTTCCGTAAATAATTCTTTTAACTTGAACTGCAATTGTCTTATGCTGCTCCGTACATAACATGTGACCTACTTACCAACAAGTAAGTCCTTAGATTCAGATTTCTTGGAAAATATATTATCCTCATAATTTTAGTAATATTTGGTATCCATTGCCAAATCTTAGTAGATCTTAGTAATATTTGGTATCCATTGCCATTGAAAACGAATGGCAGAAAGACGATTCAATGCAGACAGAGTTTTTAAAGAGAACGTGAAGAGTATATCTATAAAATAGAATAAGATAAAAAAACACATTTATTCACAAAACAAATTTATTTTAAAATGGGAAAGTACTATAAGTAATGAGAATCATCAGCTCATTAAAAAACAAATTTTCAACAGGCGTAGATGATATACCTGAGTTTATTGTTAAATTTTCGTCCCATGCTATATTAAATCCACTCATAAATATTTTTAATAGTTCTTTATCGGAAGGGGTGTTTCCTAAAATATTTAAGAGAGCTAAAGTGAAACCTTTACACAAGAAAGGAAACAAATTTAATATTGGAAATTACCGACCAATATCTCTACTACCCACATTCTCAAAAATCTTAGAAAAATTATTCTATAAGCGTCTTCTAGATGTTTTATCAAAAAATAACATTCTCTCTGACGATCGACACGGTTTTAGGAAATCCTTTTCCACTACAAGCGCCATATTTTCCTTCTAAAACGATGTTACCACATCTCTAGACCGTGGAGAAAATCCTCAGGGTGTTTTTCTTGACTTATCCAAAGCTTTCGATGACATCGATCACGAAATTCTCCTTTCCAAACTGCATTCTTTAGGCATTCGTGGACTTCCACATCAATGGCTAACTTCTTATTTAAAAGATAGATATCAANTACACATCTAGATGTGTATAAGAGACAGGTCTTTCAGAAACAAAGCCACTTACTTGCGGAGTACCCCAAGGATCAATTCTCGGCCCTATACTGTTTTTATTGTATGTGAACGACATGTCATCATCCACATCAGTTTGCAAAAAGGTTCTTTTTGCTGATGACACTAATTTACTGCGTAAACACGCCAATACTCAAAACGTTTTGTCTAACCTTCCGACTTGGTTCCATGGAAATCGTCTCATTGTAAAAACTGACAAAACAGTGTCTGTCATTTCACTATAGTAATACAAAACCTTTACCCCAGGTTTCTACTTCTTTAAACGGAACACAATTAAAAACTGTTAC
>NNCF01129875.1:107751-146272 GCA_002313205.1 Laupala kohalensis | reverse complement strand
TTCTGTTACAGGTTTCCAGTTACCAACCAGATTCTTCTTTTTATGCTTAGCGCGCTTGCCTTAACCGTTGGTATTCCGTGGTTCCCAACGGTGCTCAATGAACGAAACAGTCACTTAAATAATATAACAATAGCTGAGATTAAAAATTAAAATTATATTATAAAATAGCCATGACTATTTTTTTTCTTGTTATAACTTATTAACATTTATTAATTTCTTTTTCCGCTACTGATATCATTTACCTTCCAAATAATCGAAATATTTTAACACCTCTAATTTTAGTTACTGTTTCAGTTCATTGAGTGTAAATACTAGGGTATAGTATGCACAACCCACGGTACATTTTAGGGTCTCTGTAAGGTGCATGAGTATTAAACCCCGCCATATGTACTGTATATTTTTGTTGCTGTTAAAATATAACTCTTTTGAATTGAATTGAATTGAAATATAATACGAGCCAGTATTAAGTGAACCCATGTATTCTTATTTAATGGACTCGAGTCTCATGAAAATAATTTCTTCAATTCCACAGGCTCATAGTCTGTTCTTATTTTATTTATCGTGCTTTTACTATTGTGGTTGTTTATTTCAAGTCCAACTTTTTTGTAAGTTCATCTACAGGGATCACTATACATTCTCTACTTCTGGTTAGGATTACCAGGTCATATTCGCGTTCAAGACTGTGTAAATCTGCTATAAATATGTGCCCGTTGTTTATATAAATAGATCTCATCAATTTTATGGCATATTGAACACGAATATGGAGACGGTCTAACCCTACCTAAGACTTACAACATTTCTCAGACATTTTTCTTTCCATAATTTATAAAAAGTAACCTTATTAAAAGTACTTCAGTGTAAGTCTCACCAGTTTCTCAGAAATATCAAATATGCTCGTAGCTCTAATTACTATTTTTTTACCAGTATGATCATATGCTTTCTTAAAAGCAATATAATTTGATGTGTATGAATCTTTTCGAATGTTGATATTAGACGGAAAATTCTATCTGTTGTGGATCTACTCTTTCAAAACCCACATTGGTAGTCTCCCGAACACTCCTCAGTAAACGGCTTTGGATGCCTAGATAAAATAAATGTTAATACTTTATAGGTTACATCAAGAAATAATGTACCTCCCAGAACAAATTTTTCAATTATATTTTCTAATTATTTCATGTTTTGAAAACCAGAAGTCGAATGAAACGAAAACCATATGCATTTCTTTCATTTTATGCGTGCAATGCAGAGGAACAATGGTTTCAACGATTTTCGAATATTTCTTAACTTTGAGGTATAACGGGATACAAACACAATTGTTTGAGTATCTAGGTTTTTACTTGGAGTGTCCTTATTATATCCACATACTAGTATTTTCTATCTTATTTTTTGTTTCTTAGCGTAATCAAGGCAGCGTCTCAAACTGCAGTCAAAGTCATGTAATTTTACTCAGGGAAAATGTAACTTAAGAAAAGAAACATGAAATGGAACGCATTGTTTTTTTTGTTTATTGTAAAGTAGTGGCAGTAAATTGGTTTATTATCCTCAACATTGTTATAGGCGGATTGTAACTTATCTCTTGGCAATAAATTATTTATTTATTTCCAGCCTAACTGCTTCAATGTTGGTACAGGTTTTGTTCACAGTGTTGCCAATGCTTTTACTTCGTATGGACTGGAAAGCAGTTTTATTAGTTTATTGTATACATAAGTGTAATAATAAGAGTACATCGCGTTATGTTTGCAGTACATTCGGATGTCTTTAAATTTAAATCTATCACCATCATCGACCATCAATTCAATTGCTCGTATTATGTTTGCATGTTGGAATGTATGTAGATTTGTATGTTATTAACTAGTTTTTACAGAAAATAGTCACATTTGTGAGAACTATTAATATTTATTCGTATATTATTTAAATTTGTAGACGTGGAATGTCGTGTTAGGAAGTAATTTTATTTTCGGTAAAGTTACAAGACAATGAGTATATTCGCTGCGACGTTTTGCGTAAGACTTAACTCACCCTTCTAACTCGTAGTATATGGAGCATGACGTCGTAGTTGTAAAACTAAGGTAGTCTGAGAACGCAGATCTGGGTAAGGAAGGAAGTAACGCACATATCACAAGTCAGACCTCCAACATTTTCCTCTGGGTAAGTACCAAAACAAAAGAAATAAACCAACTGCTCATAAGAGAATTGCAAATTCTTTTTATGCTTTATTAAAGTGAAATAGACCGCTTAACATGGTTATTTCATGGTTTACTTAACATGGTAATTTAATTACAACGTGAATTTTTAACATTTGTAATATTTACTCCGACAAATTATTTTGTGGATGGCCTTAAGTGAAACAAATCCCTAAAGATATCCTTGTCGGTGATTATTTCCGACCGAAATATAATTTGTACATGTCAATTTTCAGTATTGACATTGAACTCGCCTTCTATCATATTTAAATTGAAATATTTAACATGATGACAGTAAGCAGCCGTTGAACCGTCGTGAACTTCTATAAAATATAATCTACTTACAAAGTCGTATTAAATATTCCTATATAAATAAATTTTCGTTGGTGAGGTGCTTTAGTGATGTAATCCACACAAAAATGCATATATACTAGTTTCTTATTATTGGTAAAGATTAAAATTTCTTGGTATTGTGTATATAAATATTTATACAGTTGATGGAAGATGGAAGGATGTTGACTTGATATTCAATAATTCTTCTTACGACACGTCAAGAGTAATAAATGAAGTATCAAAAATAATATGATGAACAATATTGTGAGATTAGTTGATTGTGGGTACATCTAAGATCATTTCCTGAATTTCAAGCCGTTAGTAGTACCATTAAAACCAATTCATACTGTTCGTCCCCGAGGGTATCCATTTTGGAAAGGATTTAATATCTAGTCAGTGAAAATGGACCTTGTGTACAAACAGTGAATAGAATAACAAAAAATTAACAGGAAATAGCACGAAAAATATTTGCTTCCAAATTTCTAAATTATTGTTTTAATCGTTAGTATTATTTTAATTCTATTTACTTTTTGTCATTTTCTTTATTGTTCCTAGAACCACTGAGAATGACAGCAATGCTATCGAAAGCTGTTCAGAATATAATATTTATTTATTTAATAAATTGTTTGTTTATAACAGAACCGTATATTACTTCTTTCATAATAAAAGGATCAAAAAATTCGCAGTTTTGTTTTTATTCCAACAATTGCAATGAAGTGTGAACTCTTCTCCATTTTCTAAGTTTAATTAGTATAACATTATAAAATAATATATTAAATGAGTGAAATAAATAGATAATTATTTTCATGTTATGTTGACTGAAATTTGGAAATGGGATTGGCAATTAATTCTCGGATTTCTACCTATGCAGTGTCCTATCATAACACAATTAATTGCTGATTTTCATTCAACATTACACTATTAATCGGTTACTCGGCAGTGTAGTTAATCGCTATTTAAGAGTTTTATGTATGGAGATGATTATTTTAATATAGATTTCATCGCAATGCAGTACATACATGTTTGCTTCCATGCTTAATTTCAATTATGATAAGAACGGTCATTTTAGCATTTTAGTGTATTAGAACAGTTAACTAGATTGATCTTATTGTAGAAACATAGATCTCGTAAAGTAATATTTTTTATTCGAAATATATATAGTTTAATGAATGTACGTTAATTTCACAAATTCGTGTGGTTTTTATTCTTAATTAATATACTTTATTTAATATCCATTTTTTCTAAGGACAAACGATTGAAAAGAACAGTATGTCCGAGGTAAAATGAAAAAAGTGCAAAGTATCTCCCATATAATTTTATAATTCGTGTTTATATCACTTTTAATTTTTATATTTCCTGTTTTTATTACCAGTACTTTTTATATCTCCTGCTCCCCTTCTGCTATAAATTAATACGAATTGCAGCATGATTATTAATTGTTTCTATTTCTGTTCATCTAATGAGAGTTCGTTTTTATTCTCTAGTAACAGCGTGTACAATTCGTCCACACGATGACCAGTACCTCCCTAATAAATTTGAAAGTAATTTTGCGTGATTTATCAACTATGCCAGATGCCACGTTTACTCTGCTGACGCAAAAAAATCTCATATTTTATTTAAAGGTTGAAATCAAGGGTGAGATGTTCCTGAAAAGTAATTTATTGACTGTGAACTGTTTTATGTCAGCTTATCAAGTTTTCATTCTTTACTCTCTCATTATTCTCTCCTTTTTATTACAACTTTTCCTTTCCTTGTTGCTAGGGGATTTCCATTCGTCCGAATTTGTGTAGTTTGAAGAGCGTCCAGTGAGAATTCGGGCGGGGTTACCTATTCTGTCCAGATTTTTAATGTAAGCCGAGCATCGACGACTAACCGTCACGATCGTTCAAAATTCGTATACGACTTTGCAAAAGCTACGGGTATTGTTATGTAATCTAGAATCCATTAATATGAAGAAGATTACTTTTGTAACTGGAATTACTTTATGTTCTGCAGTGTTAACACTTCAGTTCGTAGTTTATGTGAAAAATAAAATTAGAATGTTTGTTCTTGAATTGTATATGTAAGTTACTTTTTCTGCACAGAGAAGTTTCTGGTCAATTTGTTTTAAATTTATTTGTTTAAATGAGAATATTTCTTTCTATGAAAGCATTTCATTATTTATCATTCATTTAATACGTAATAAAAAGATACAATTATTTTATTATTGTGAAGGAAAGAAATGCTTTTTCACAAAACGTCCGGGTTTTTGTTTCAAAATCCGGGGTTTTCGGTCTCCTTCTCCTAGAATTGAGATTTTGTTGGTGGCAACCCTACCTGCTGCTAACCTACTCATTCGTGGAGCGTTACTAAACCCGTCTGGTTCTAGTATTTTCAATGGACGTGCGTCTCTGATTTTGCAGTCGACGGAGGTGCTTCTTTCGTCAATGAATCGTTCATCCTTGTAGAGTACGAGTCAAGTGACTGTTAGTGGGGGAAGCTTTTAGAGTGGGAAACGGACGTATGGCAGGGATATAATCTAACCGCAGTTGAGGGATTAGAACTCTGCCCGACAGGAGCACAATTGAGCAATAGTTAGGTATGTACGTATTTCTTCCGTGTGCCGTACATAAAAAACGGTGGACTATACAGAGATTAATCAAGGAAAAAGTAAATAAAGAAGAATGAACGAAATTGTGAGTGCAAAATCAAACGAAATCTTCAGATGTGCTTCGAAGAATGAGCAGCGTCACTGTGGCAACGAGCGAAGCTTTTGATGACATGACTATTTCCACAAGGAACGTTCAAGTTCCTCAAGGATGTTCCGCTGTAAGAATGAAAAGGCAAGTACGGATTCTCGAACGAGTGTTTTATCTTGTTGTTTTCTATTTTACTTTTTAATTATACAGTATAAGTATACCTAGGTAATTCAATAAATAAGTCGCAAAACTGGATAGAGGCAATAATAATAAAATGAAACTTCCAAACATTTATTTCACTATTCGACATAATCGCCCTGTTCAGACACGTTTTCCATCGCTTTACAAGCCGGTGGGATAGAAGTCTTTTGGTTGCTGTTGCAGCCAACGAGCAACGTCTTGGATTACACCATCATCAATTTCAAAATGACGGCCACACAAATGACTCTTTATATGCCCAAACAGATGAAAATCACTGGGGGCTACGAATGATTTGTTTCACACGCCGCACTGTGACAGCAATTGAAACCTGGGCAGGACGACCAGGACGCTTCCCATCTGTGATGCTTTGCCTTCCCTTGTAAAACGCCTGGATACAATTGAACACAGCTTTCCGCGAGAAACTGTTGTACCATACACGGGGTGCATTTCACGATGCACTTCTTCTGTGGACAGTCTTTTGGCCCACAAAAACGCACAACTGCACGCAGTTCTTCTGATGTTCACTCAACTCAACCACCATCGTGTATTTACTGCGTGCCTACGGGGCGTCACGCAGCCTATTCGACAAACATACATATGCTGACATCTGCTGGCAAAAAATACGCTCGTAATTAAAAGCGGTATAAAGGAAACTGACGTTTGCGACTTGTTTATTGACTTTCCCTCGTATTAACCGGTCGAAAGAAAATTCAGGTTTACACGAATTGGTTCCAGGAGAGTCTATTTTCAAATTTTTGCGATGATGTCCAACGTTGAATTTGTGTGTGAAGAATCCGATAACACAGTATGAAATAATTTTTTATTGAAATCAATCCAAAGAAGAGAATTTACTCTGAATGCATTGGGAATAGAAGCCTATTTCTCGACAGCTCATTCTGAGTTCATTTACACACCGCGCTCCATTTCCAGTTTCTTAAAAATCAAAATATTGAATAAATGAATATGAACATTTTTATTGTCTATTAAATTATTATTTTTTATAATTATGCATGTTTTACTTTGTATGTATTAATTACTACCTCATTTACGTTTATTGGTATGTAGGGTATTTACTTCTAGGATCTTTCTTGAAGAATGATAATTGGAAAGTTGAATGGGGTACACTCCATATTGTTTCCTTTAGCGATGCGTACACACTAATAAATAAAGACTGCTTGTATTAAGATAATGTGGGTGTCCTAGTGAGTCTTTTTAAATGACCTGATTTTTTAAAATAAGAGAGTACATTTTTTATATTAACTCGACAATTTTTTTTGATGTTTTGGAGCTAATATTTGAATAATACCACCGTGAATTCGTACAAGTGTGAATGAAACATCTGAAGGAATAGTTTCTAAATGAATTCGCAAGTTAATTCTAATAGAATGGATACAAAAAACGTGTCACATGTGTCAAAATATTTAAGAAAACAGTACATTTGTCTTGTTTTTCCGGACAATTGAGGAAATTATTGAACGAAAACAGTTTCAATACTAGAGAACTCTAGTCTAACTAAATACCATTTTTCAACTATTGTTTCAAGTTAAACGATGTCACTGGAGTATTATCTTGAGGAATTGGTAGTAAAACAACGCATCACAACTCGCCAACGTTTAGAATATATTTTATCCATCCTCGGATCTTGTTACACTATCTCTACAATATCAACATTACTCATCCACATCTCCAACCTATACACGTGCACACAGGGCTCATCCTGTTTACTTACTGCATCAAAAGAACCCCCTTTTTCAGTTTTTAATACATTATTTATTAATTACAGTTACTCCGGCAATTTTGGTATAAACAGGATTTTGATATTGAAAGTTTCACAATTCTTCTCTTGACTCTTGACAGGTTATGTACTCTTGGCTAGCGTCTGACACGCTTATACTACCTGAAGTAACTTATGATTAACTGGAAAGAAGCGAGAAAAAAGAAATGCAGGTAGTTTAGTAACTCTATAAGATCTATTTCTTACAATGAATTTAAGGTTTCGGAAGACGGGGAGAGAACTTTACTAAAACGGTAACATTCCGAGATGTTTGGAATGTCTCCTAAATACAACTGGAGACGTTCAATAAAACATTTCTCCCTTCCAAATCTTTTTTCGGATTAGAACTTAATTTTTTTTCGGTATTCTTCGTATTTCTTTTTAGTTTTATTACTGGTTCAATACTGATTTCATTACTGTTTCTATTACGGAAAGTTAGAGGTTTTCAAACGACACAAAATGAATTCTGAGGAAATTCCGGTTCCTCTTTTTCCATGGAGATTACGGGGTACTCTTTTTCATTTAAGCCTTCCTTCCTTTCTTATTTTTTCCAGAGTTAATCCAATTTTATGGCTACGAGTTTCAAGGAATCCCCCAGCAAATCCGGATACGGAAACTGCTTTAGACGGAGTCTCTTCCTGAAGATGAACCGCGTAAAACTCGACATACGCTCATAAGATTTGCACAGGGAACAGAGTCCCAAACGGCTGATATTTACGTCAAAAAGACCTGATCAAACCCTTCTGGGTCCACAGAGGAAATACTTCGGCACAAGCAGGAATAGATATGAAAAACGCCATTTAAAATGCTATTTGTTTAAAATATTGTTATATATTTTCTTAACGTGCATGTCCTAATTCAGAAACTGTCTCCCAAGTTTCGCTGAAAACAAACACGAGATTGATTGTTCCGATTCCGCCACAAAAATTTCATTTTGTCGACATGGTACGTCTAGATTGGTATTGATTGGTACTGGTGAGTTTAGATTGGTAATCATGTATATAATCATACACAGATTGTCCCAGAACGCTGTGTAAAAAATTGGAAGGAAATCACATTAGCACGACGGTCTAAAGTTGTATAAATCGCTTTATTCGGGAATTGAGGAAGTGATATAGGTGTTGAACAACAAATTAAACAATATCTTGTATAGTCAATGATGTATCATAGGTACTGATCTTCTTGATCCAGTTATTTATTTACGATTCGTATTATTATACAACAATGTCGAATCATTATGATATTTATTTGGCATGTTTTTTTATTTCTGAGTAATCGTCTTCTGTTATCACATTTAGATTTCATGGAATGTTTTTATTGATAAATCAATTTTACAAAAGATAGAATTATGATACTTTTAAACTCTCTTAATATTCGTTTTCATTATTTAATTGTAAGTTTTTCAGATTAGTATTTGTTTATTTCTTCCAGAATAATGAAAACGAAGAATGTGTAAATCTTTTTAAATCCTTCTTTCCGTTCCAATCAGTATAATGATGAACAGAGCTCCAAGTAACGTTGAAGTTGATTCCCCACATTAAGGTTGACAAAGATTTAAGTTTTTTAATAGATTTCATGAGTATTTCCAACAGCTTTACAGCGTGAGATGTATGTAACTACTTTTTTTAAAGTTGTAATCTGACTAAATAATTCTAAAGAAATTGATTATTTAATTAACTCAAGAACTATGTTGATTGATTTACTTGATAAACCACTGAAACGTCTTGCATTGGTCTAAGTGCCATCGAAGCAAATACTTGATAGTGTTCTTCTTTTTAAAGTCAATATTTTTATCCATTCAGTCCATTTCAATCGGATTGTTTTTGACTTCCGTGACCATCCAGTCAATTTAACCAAGTTTATTCAAAAACAATTTTCAACGGGATTTTCATGGTGACAAATATCTGTAAAATTTAATCAAAATTACCTCATAGAAAGAGATATTGTATCGTAGTGACTTATGCCACTTGCTTTATCACATTTAAACCTGTTTCCATCTACGCCAGCTTCAATAGTTTGCACAAGTTTTCATAACACCTGAATAATCTCACGGGGTAATTGAAGGCAGAGGTGAAAATTAGTACGATCAAAATTGAGTCTGAATAAACTTCTCCCCGCAGATAGAAAACAATTACATAAGAAAATTAAAAACAAAGAAAGACAAGAGATGAACTTTCAAACGATATATTTTGAATATATTTTTGTTAATTTTTACATTTTTTTGTATAATTAAATCAATTTCATGAAACCCTTCCTTATACCAGGTAATACAATAATTACAAAATCAATATTTCAAAACCACCAATGCTTAATTTAAGAACAGGTATGCGTATAAAATACTCATTGATGTGGTTAAATGTGTGCATTAGTGGATTAGAGTTCGTGTTTCACGCCTGAGACTCGTTAGTTCTTACGTGATTCTGTTTCAGCGATGAAATAGCCTTCGAGAGCGTGCTCCGAATAGTGAGTGCCTTAGCATGAACTTCTTGATGCCGTGTTTAGTTTTCCGCTGAGTAAGACAGAGTGCGTTTCATTCTGAATTCTCTGCTCCGTGGACACAAGTGGAGTCACTCAGTAAGCTTTACAGCATCTCCCGTTTTCTTTTTCTTTGTGCCTTTGTCTCATACACATGCGTACATTTAAACATTCAAATTGAAAATAAATTGTCAAAAAGCAGTAGGAAACTGCGTTTGCCCTCATTTGGGGCAATCAACTAATTTACTCTTCGGAAACAAGCAAGGGACCGTCCCATCAATTCCGATAAGTGCACCGAGTCAGTGACTGATTTAATATTTCTAAAATAATTTATTTAACAAATACATGCTGTTATCAATTTATTATTCCAAAAAGAAGTCGCAGCTAGTAAACGTAGTAAAAATTCGAGATTCATAATAACAAAACTACTAATGACATTCACGTCCCTAGACCCCGGATTAGTGTATCTATCCATAAATCAGCCTCTACGCGACGAAAAACCTGTACCAGGATAAAATTCTGATTCAATAAATAACTCTTTGTCCTTAATATTTCGGTGGAAATGTGTTAGTCTCACCCAAAGAAATCCACCTTGAGATTTAAAATAACACAAAGACCGCTCTAACGAGATTTATTAATAGCAGAAAGCTTTTTCAACAGTTTAATTGACCAACATCGTGCTGCATGAACAAAGCAGTAAAAAATCAAATGCAAGAAAACTCTCTTCACTAAATAGAGCGTTGTCGACGACTGCTTTGTTTTTCATACGTGGAGCTCGATGTTATAATACCCTAACCAAATACCTTGAGAATTTAGTAAGTATTTTTTACCTTCTCGATTAAGAATGTCAGTACCAAATTATAAGTCCTTAGTGGCTTATATTAATGTCTGATTACACAAAATATCTCGAGAACGGTTTAATTTCGAATAACAATATTATGAATTTTAAAAATTTTCCAAATTTAAATAGTTTATATAGTAACGAAAAAATGTGCTTAAAGAGTTTGGGTAGGTCTGTTTATTTTATCGTAAGTAAAACTAGTTTTTTTAGTTTTTCTTCAGCCCAAAATGACAATATGAATGAACAATCATTTGGCATAAGCCAGAACGTCTAGATGTACGAAAATATTTAGGAGAGGTGACGCAGATTAATTAAAATATTAAAAATATTATTAAATGGTTAATAAGTATTTTGTAATTAGAATTTACGTCAGAATAGAATATTAATACTAATTTCCTGCCATTGTCATCAGTTTGATTAAATTTTAAGGTTTTTTACATTAAATAATTCAAATTAAACCAATGCAACATTCAGACATTATTTCTTAACAACGCGCATGTTTTAATACTTTATCTCTAAATATCATGTACTCAAGTCCTATGTTTCTTAATGTACGAATTATTCACATAATTATTGATACACCAATTTAAGTATCTTTTTTTTAGTTGTTATATCTAAAGTTTTTGTATAGAAGAAGTTCTCGCAACAATCTCAAATACAAACTCACTACTATCACTGTAAAATATTGCTCAGATCAATTAAAACAATTATAACATGACCGACCAGAGAGTCGTAATAACCACTGTCAAACTACTACATGTCTGATTACGTTTGAAGGATTGGAAAATGAACTTCTCAAAAAGAAATTTAAAGAGAGAAATATTTATTCAAGTATACGAGTATTGCGCTTGAAATTATTCTCTAAGTTTCATGCAATAACGGTTTGTACTGAATAGTTTCATTACGAAAAGAATGTCTTGGAGGAATACTATTGAAGTAAAATCTTTGCTTCTGTTTCCCCTAGCTAATGATATTGAACATTCGGCAAGAAATTAATCCTTGTAGTTTGTCTCACTGCGTCCGTCGAGACCAAACATTTATCTTCAAGAAGTCATAAGATTCCTGAATAAACCAATGTAATATTAATATATGTTATTCTCGTTCAATATATACGAATCATATATGGGTTCAATGGATTACAGTTATAATATCACCCATACGTATAATACAGGATTTATGTGTCTAGCTTAAAATGGTTGGATACCGTAGTGAACAATTGGTGGCATAAAAAATCAGATTGATGTAATCCAAGCTGACTCTTCCTAACACCGATGAGAAAGGTGTGCGTTTTGGCAACTCGCGGTCAGATTTAAATTTAGTCTCTTTCGAACACCCATTCTCTCTGTGAAACGTCTGTTAATAGGCTTCTGTCTTTGCAAAGCGGTCTACCAACCTTCGCGCATCATATCATTGAATTTTTGGATTGCATCCCGGAAGCATTCTAATACGAAATTACGAAGGAGACTTACAATATTTTGTGAGATATGACAGGAAAATCATAAATGTCTGAATATTTTGTGTTTTATACTATAACGTTTCTTTTCCTTTACAATAAAATATTTGAAGTATCTGGGAAGTATTGTAAGGATTATCTTTTAATTTAATATCTGTTTCGACGTGATCCCACCCATTTTTATACAACTCCTCCATTCCATTTCTTGTTGGAATCCTTCAAATATGATAATGCTAACATAGAAAAAAATTACAAAATGTACTTTTCTTAAATATGATGGTTGCATGTATTCTTGGAATTATTTTTGGATTATGGTATGTCTAATAAATTCTGAGGTTTGTGCTTTATTCATTTTGTTCCAAGTTGCTCATGAATTGTTAGATTAAATCAATACTATTATTTCTGCTGTTGAAGAAATTATCGACCCCAATCAATCAACTTCCAAATAGCTTTCGAAAGCTTCGTCAATAAGGAAATGTCTTTATAACTGCGAAAGATTCTATATTTTATTACAAACTTCACGACGCACATACAAATAAGTCGTATATTATCCAAATCATTATGTTCATCTGTCATACAATTTTTTTAGTTTTTTATTTCATTTTAATGACTCACATAGGACTCTAATGACCTAGACATTGGCGAGCCCTAAGGCCGCAATTAAAACAAAAAATTACTCACACAGCAATAATTATCAATACGCAGAACAGTTTTCCTCCCTTTATTTATGCATAATGATGCAAAAAGAACTCTCCAGCCAAGAAAAAAATGGATTTCAAAAAAGCAGCGTATCTCTGCGTTCCAGATAAAAAATCCCATATGAAAAACAATTTACACGAGAGGAATTTTAAAAGTAAAATGATATTGGCATTGGTTTCTTTTAATTTACCAGAGATTGTAAATACATTTGAAAATAAAAATTATCTGCTTATGTTACTTCATAAACCGAAAAGTTTCGTTATACAGAACTAATAAACTTGTCATTCAAAACATTTACAAAGAAAAAATAATTTAAGTTTTCAGCTTCATCACTCCTCTAGTGCACTTTCTCTGTATAAATTGTCCTATGATTCCGAAATATAAGTCAAGAGAGTAAGTGAAAAATAGTAATTCATTTTACATACATTTTTAATTTATTCTTCCTCTTTATAAATAAATTTTGTTTGATAAATTTTCAATTTTGAAAAATAACGTGCTCAACTGTAGTGGTCTCTGTTATTCCGAGCAGCAGCAGCAAGAAAAGTTCTTAGTGATTTTGGAAAGAAAAATGCTTTCGATTATTCTATCAGTCAATATTGTCTTTGACGATGATTTTCGACATAAAATGTTGTTATATGATTTTGCATTGGTGTAATAATTGTGAGAATAAAATTATAATATGAAATTGACACGCAAGAACATAAGTGACTTCATTTCATTTAACTTGATTTTTGTCATTCGAATTCATGAACCACTATTCTATGGTCTCAATTGATAGATGGGCAATTCCTCGTCAAGAGATTCAATTTTTGGTGGACAGGTTGGATAACCTTTTTAAAATAACTTCTTAGGTTTACTGACTACTATATCTAAAGAAAGAACTCGCCTCTTAAACACGTAATTCCATTTTAAAACATTACTAAATACATTTATCTCATGGAAAATTTTGCGAATAATCCAAATATACTTCTAACTTTCTGAGCGTATACAACCTGTGGCAGAAAATTAAAAAATGCGTACCAAAACTGCTTTTGTTTTTAACCTTATGCTTCTAAATTTTACATTCCTTGGCTCGTAAATATCTTTTTAGTCTACTGTTTAGGAATATGTTAATTTCTTTGGGTTTCGACGATTGTCGGGTCGAAAATTGAAAAGAATTAACAATTGAGTTATTGTGACCCCATTTTTTTGTTTCCCGCAATAGGAAGTCTGCAATTGAAATCGTATTGACAAATTCAGATTCTATAGGATATTTTGAGTAAGAAAACTGTACTTACACGTATATTTCTCGAGCATATTGCAATTCATTTATAAACATTCCGGTAGACGTTGGAAAGAACATGACGTGAGTGCTGGCGCAGGATATATACATAGAACAATAAATTTGTTGTTACCTCTTTTAATGGGTCGCTAAGGGGTGTATAGTAGTTATTACCATCTTGTGTGTCGCTATCCATGACAAGTGAGTAATAAAAATAATGTTACTAAAAATGAAATATATTTAGCTATCTCTATCTGATCTGGAGTTTTCTGCGTATGGTGTCACTCCCTTACCTTCCCACCCTCATCGATAATTCATTTCTTTTATTAATTAAAAATACTCGTTTTAAAATATTGAATATGAAGTTAGAAAGTGATGTCGTACCCCCAAACGACAAGGAACAAAGTCAACATGGCAGTTTCATGTATTACGTCAAGTTGTATTCTTTATTTTTCACAGTATAATTTACAAATAGTCTCATCGAACGTAATATCTTTCAATATTAGTGAACAGAAAACAAACAGATAGAAAACGGTACGTGTCATATATAACATTGCCTTGTTGTTTGAGGGATAAACTTGTTTATTTTCAAAGGGACCTCCTAAGTGATCCGCAGAATTCTAAACACTCACTCAGAGAAGTAGGAAACAAACTTCTTAAATTCCAAAGAATCGTGAAAAGACATCGCGAGGAAGGAACTAGTGGACGTCCTAATATCATTGACGTTGTTTGACCCAGTTCTTCGCGAACCAACGCTGGGAGAACCGCTGCGTACCATTCCATTCGCCTCACATCGAGAAAAGAGGCTTATCACTGGACGTGGGGCGGGGCAGATGTCATGGCCATGTGTGCGGGTGACGACGATTGGCGCCTATCACAAGCTTAATGATGGCCGCAGGTCCTTTTACACCCACTTCTCGTTACGCCTACGAGAATACAGTAAAACCTCAGTAATCCGACATTCTATAATCGTCTCATTGTAATCATTGACAAAATAGTGTCATTTCACAATAGTATCACAAAATCTTTACCCCAGGTTTCTCTTTCTTTAAATGGAAAACAATTAAAAACTGTTACTTATACAAAATTCTTAGGTCTCCATATCTGAGACAACCTCGAATGAAATCTTAAATCCAAATTAAGTAAATTGTGTTACGTATTCCGAATCTTAATTAACGTGGTTTGTTCGCATATTTCCCGTTGCGCATATTTTGCAAATGTTGACTCCCATTTACGTTACGGCATTATCTTCTGGGGCACTTCCGGTCAGAGCATCCAAACTTTCAGAATTCAGAAGAGGATAGTTCGGGTAATCTCACCCCCGAAACTCGTGTAAACCTTTATTTACGGAATTAAATACTTAAACACTTCATGGCACTTATATTTATGAAAGGTCGTGTTTGTTAAGACCGAACTATTGAATGGCCACCCTTGCTTCATACAAAACAGTCATGTTCACAAACACAATACTCGCAAAAGGAATTATATTCATCGTTCTAGAGTGTCAACCACTCTTTGCCAAAACGGGCCATGTCATTCGGGAATCGTTCTATATAATTACCTCGCCTAAAATATAAAATATATTATTAAATTGAATCTCTTCAAATCCGCAGTTCAAATCCGCAGTATTGCACGAGTGCTTCTACAACGTAAAAGAATTTATTGATTTTAATAAAAGTTAAATTCGTCTTCTACATTATCTCGCCAATGCTGTAGTACTTCCAAAATAACTTTTAACAATTTCAAAACTATTTTCTTGCATGCTCGTGTTGTGTCTTATGGTTCATATTAATTCAGTTTTATGTGTACTCAACCTTGACACAGTTGTGTACATTACTTCTGTATCCCCATCCTGGTCCGGGTTTTTCTCCGGTTCGCTTTTGGGTGTAGGCGGATATTCATACTGGTTCTCTAGTCTCTCATCTAGAGGCGGCGTCTATTGAAAAATAAACCTTAAATTTAGTGTTATTTTAATACTTGCTACTTATAAACACTATTTTCCGGATAATCTATAGTTTAACAATAGTACATAATTGGGGTCCTTGATCAAAATTAATAGGATGTACCCTAGCTTGCTTCCGGAGAGTAAACTAGTTTATTGTCCTTCACGTGGTCATATGCAGTTTGTACTGCTTTTTTGACAATAAATTTATTATTATTGTTATTATTATTTTCATCTGATCTTTGGCAATGACCGNCATCTGATATTTGGCAATGACCGGGTTAGTTCTAATAATAATAATAATAATAATAAGGGGTCTAGGAGGTTCGGAGAGGTAGTACCTTTGTATGAGATTCACTTGACACTGGTCCTCACTAACCCCAGGGTTCAGCTGAGGAGTCATACAAGATCTTTACTCTAAAGAAGCTGCGTCAAAGACCGTCCGTGCGTGGTGAAGAGACACATTCTACACTAGGTGATCCTGTTTACGCAGAACACGGTGGATCTAAAGGAGTGAACCTCGAGAAAAAAATCCCCTATTCCGAGGTGGAAGCTATCGTTCCTAGGGAGTGGATGGCTGTGGGTTTATCAGTTCTGAATGATGCCCTCTGGATACCTGGCGCCCTCCAGCTGTATGAAACATTAGTGTAGTAACACGAGGCTCTGCTGCACTGGTTTCGATTATCCATTTCTCGTGAGACAAACCACGGAAAATGACGAACAAAATAAAACAGAAACAAAAACCTGATCGGTTTAAACCCGGGTCAATAAGGACCGCAGACAGTAGGTAGGTAGTGCCGCATGTCTGGAGAACATTTCTCCCTGTGAAGAATCTAGTGGCACCAGAGATTCTTGCAGTAATATTGTAAGTGACCATATGGATTCACAATATCTCAGTCTTTCTCCAGAGAATTTGCCAACTCCTCAAGAAGAGGCCGTTCAAAGTATCGGACCATAAAAAAACAAAAAAAAAAAAACAGGACGTGTCAAAATGCACTAAAGAAACAAATGTAGAAGTAATATGTCTCTATTATGAAATATTGAATGTCGAGACTTACAAAGACCTTTATGGAGGACGAAACTTTTTCACGCTTTCACAGAACGTCACCCGAAACACATCACATTCACAGAACAAAATTTAGCCGATTGAAGGAGAATTATTTGGAAAAAGAAATATGTATCCCCCTTAGAAAGAGAGCAAATTAAGGAAGAAATAGGCAACAATTTATTTAACATTGAATTTTCCCACTATTACATCCAGAAAATGAAAAGGACGAGTCCAATTTTGAACAACTTGAAAATGAAAACGGACAAAAACTGGTCGAAGATGAACTGTATATCAAAGTAGAATAATCCTTTAGGCATAATATCATTTTATATGACCAAACCTCCCCTGAACACAGACCGCCACTTGTAAGGTTCAATCCAAACAAACTATCAAATCTAGTTATAACACATTTATACCAGATAATACCCCAATTCTTTTCAGAAAGAAATGATTTACTACCACTTCATCTTGCAGTATATTGTGCAGGTGCCACACTCCTCGAAATTATGAAGATTCCCATTCCCCAGAAAATTGTTTGTGGAACCTCTGAAGGAAGAAGACCTCGCCCCAGCAAAATAACAGCTTCGTATACCAAACTACAAGTAACCATAAAGACCTTCCGCCGAGAAATCGGACAATTGACATCGTACGTGAATGGTGAAAGAAGAAACACATTGATCCAGAATCTCATGCCAACATTTAGGAAAGTAGACATCAAATGTGAAATTTCAGACAAGAAACAGAATTTCAAGCTTACAAATTATTTAGACACACTCAAACAAAAACTAAAGGTAAAAGGTTCTCGTCTCGCCAGATTCCGAAAAAGCTATATGCATAAAACACAAAATCAAGTATTTCAAAGAAATCAGAAGAAATTCTACAGTTCAATAGGAAATCACTTTGTCCCACAAGTAAATTCGCAGGTGAGGAAAGAAGATCTGGAAAACTGTTAGGGAAAACTATGGTAAGAAGAAGTCCACCATGAAGCTGCAGAGTGGATTGCCCAAGAGGAAGAAACAAACAATCAACCTGCCATTATCCATGGGAATTTCGATGGATTATATAGAGTATGCCACACCTGCAATGAAACAATCCATCATCATTCTTCGGGTTGCCAAGTGCTCGCCCCTCTAGACTACACCTGCAGATGTAATCAAATGGTCAAAGTAATTCACCAATAGCTGGCTAAAAACTTTAACTTGGTTGAAACAGTTACCCTCTATTATAAATTCGATCCACCACCTATCTTGGAAAATAGAAATGCCACTTTGTACTGGGATAAGCAAACCATTAAAGACAGAACAGTATATCATAACAAGTCAGACATAATATTAGTAGACAAATCTAAAAGAAAAACTTTTATTACTGATGTAGCTGTTCCTTCCACTTACAATTTTAAAAAAGACAGAACAAACAAAAATTCAAAAATATCAGGTGCTTAAGACAGAAATTCAAAAGATTTGAAAAAATCAAGTATTAATTATTCCTCTAATAATTTCAGCAACTGGAGTCATTTCCAAAGCATTGAAAGGGCATCTTGCAAAATTACCATAGACCAGAAATGTTCTGCCAGAAATGCAGAAATCCGTTATATTACAAACATGTCACCTAACAAGGAAATTTCTTAATCTTGACTAAGACCAAATTTTACTTCCAGTTTGGTATATAAACCCGCCCCAACTACCTGTTTGAACCGAGAAAAAACAAGTGAACAATAATAATTATAATAATAAGACAATAGAGACGATAAATACATGCTTAGTTTTTATTTACAGTTTTACTAATTACAAAATTGCTGAATGTCATCACTTTTATTCCCACGTTAATAATCAGAAAAAAACCTTATTGTCTGGAAAAGTCCCTAATCCAGCACGGTCCCGAGTGTCGAAAGGGTTTCTACTGTTCACTGAAGCAGTGATAGTACGGGTTTTCTTACGGGAAATCATTATACTCGTATTAGTTCAATTTAGCAAATGGAAATTGAACCCTCTCGCCAAATTCGTTTAGATTCCTCGGTAGTTAATTTTTATAATGGGTAGTTTTCAAATACTCGTAAATAGTTCCAATATATGCAATTTCTGAAATACAAACAATATTTTTCACGTTTTTCGGTATGATTAGTATATTTCAATCTATGATTTTTTTAATACGAGACTATCATCTTGTACAGAGTCCTCACTAGAGCATTTGACATTTTGTAGTATCATTTTGGGAAGAATATTTCACAGATTTTGTCGTTGCTTGGCGTTCGAAGAATACAAAAAATCTGAGACGTCATGAAAGACTTTAACTCTGTAATTTGGTCAGGCGACTATATAATATTGTTAAGAGGGATTTAAACGCCGAATTAAAAGGAAAATGAGATTTGATATCATTAAGCAATATCTCATTTTATGCCACCTCATATTTGCCTGTAAATTAGGTTTAAAATCTCTCATAACGTCCTAATGGGGTGTCGAGAAATATTTGTGATTTAAACAATTGAAAAAAACATCAGATTCGATATTATAAAATTATGCCTCCTTTTAAACCAGTCTGAGACTACCTTAAAATACATGTTCAAAATCTTTGATGATTTCTAGGCTCCTGTTGGTTCCGGAATTATCGTTTGGTGATTTCATATTAGAGTTGCAAGGACTTTAATAAAGGTAGGAATGTACTGATAGTGTTTCTCCGTCAAGTCAGTTATCAGCGCACTGTCCACTGGTTAGACGGCAGCTGCTTTATGACGCTTTCCGCGCTCACAAAAGCTATGGCAGTGCTCGTGAAACGTCAGATCACTCAGTGAACGCTGCCCATTGGTGACACACAGCGATCGCCAGAGAACGCTACCCACTGCAGACGCACAGAGTTTACGCCAAGTGAGTTTATGTCTGTTCATCGTGTTCGTGACCCCTGCCCCAATCAGTATGCCTATACAGGAAATGAACATGAGTATTCTTGATAAATAATGAATATCTCAATAATGTAGTTTTTAATATCATAAACAAATGTGAACTAAATTCAGACACTATAATTTAACAACTATCGACTATGGTCGGTCAACAATTATTTAATCCTCAAACAAAAATCTCGTCAGTAAAAAATTCTGGCACATTATCCACCACGATTTAACTATAGAAAAACATCGTTTCGTCTCATAAGTGTAACATTTACCACATATTTATAATACGATGTTTTCTAAATAATATCCCTTTATTCTGTGTATTTAACAATGTAAGCCCTTTGGGTATCTGTATGTATAATCTGTACATCTGTATGTATATATGTATGTATGTATGTATAAATACCTTGACCATGTTAGACACTCCTCATCGCCAAGCCGTAGCAGTAGGCTTTCACATGACGAAGTCTCACACATGAGACGAAACGTTGTGTTTTTATGTATATATTTTATTTTTGTGTATAATGTTAAAGTGTTTCGAGTTTTAAATATGTGACAAGTGTCATTGATGTGCACATGTAAGAAGAGTAAAGAATAAATTGTCTGCTATAGAAGGTCGTCTTTAGTTATAACATTATTAGTACCAGACGTATATTCAACTAATCAAGAGATATATATTTATCAAATCACATAAAATTGTGTGAGACTGCTGGAAGATACCAACTCCTGGGCGATGCTGGGCGTGTTCAGCTAGTAGTAGAATAAATGTAATCATGAAGTGAAGTGGGCCATACTCGAGTTTTTAGCTCCTCTTTATCCGTGGCATATGGCAACTTTATCGTGAAGTAGATCTGGTAATGAACGGAGATAAAGGTAGCACGATATCCCAATGCTATCTAAGTACTTATTACTCTAAAATAGAAACATCATTAACCTTATAAGAAACATAATAAATGTATTCATCGTAACACATATTAATATTTTTTTCTCGAGATACTTTGAGTGGACTTTGGAAAATCATGCTCATTGTCATTCCTGACATTCAAGAATCGAACCCGGAACCTATCAAGAATTAATAGATACTCTTACCTCACTCGTAGATAGACATCAAAGGAAAATTGAAAGGACAAATATATTTTATAAAACGCCAAGTATATGACAAATACAGGATAACTTCCGATCTAAATTTATCACAAGTTTCGATGCACAAGTTTGGAACAGGTTTTTTATATTTTTATCACACTTAGTAATTCTTGATATTCATAAAAAGAATTGACTCGCCATAAAGATCCTGAATTGTATATCAACACACTAATCTTTCTCAAGTTATTGAAGAAACCATTTATCTCACGTGCCGACTCACCTGATTTGTTGTAAAACGTTTTGTGATAAAAATTAACTTTTAAGTTCATCTTAAAAAATAAACAAAACGGGAGTGTAAGAAATAAACTTTTAAGTTCATCTTGCAACCTTGAGATTTATTGTTGCCAACATGCTTTGTACAATGGTTTTCCAGAGAGGGTTTTTAATGTTAGACAAAATCTTGCGCATTGCGAGTCCTGTACTTCTTTTTATTTTCCTTCCATGAAGTAAGGGGAAAGGACGACGGTGTTCGTAGGTCTGGACCAGTAAAAACTCTCTCTTTCAATTTGACTTTAGTTTTGAGAACTTGGACAACAAAATTCTGAACTTAACTCACCTATTGGCAGTGATTTTACAAACTGCTTTATGAGCCCTAGTTTAATATGAATAGATGGTAATAAATCTTTTAGGTGTATTAATTACGATTTTTTTCACCGGAAATTAGGGTACCACGAAATACCGGTCAATTTCTGTCCAATGAAGGTATCTGGCCTAACTCTCCCCAAGCTATAAGAAGTATGGATGCTTTATAAAACTTTCCTGCTGGCCCAGCAACGTGGTTAATAGTTTGAAGTCTCCACAAATTCTTCATTGACGTACTTTATAGTTGACTTTCTCAAGAATCATAGCTAAATCGTTACAGTTTTGCTCCATATGCACAAAGTATTTCCTAAGGGAGTCGCCTCATATGAGGAGCGTAGTCTCTACGAGGCCGCCTCAGAGCTCTTTGGGTCTCGCAAGTTGAATGAAGATGGAAGACGGGCCCGGGAGGCGAACGGTGTTGGGCCATCAGGAAAGTTTTATAAAGCATCCCTACTTCTTATGCCTTGGGGAGAGTTAGGTTAGAGACCTTCATTGGACAGAAATTGACCGGCACATCGAGGTACCCTAATTTCCGGTAAAAAAAACGTAATTAATACACCTAAAAGATTTATTACTATCTATTCATATTAAATATACTTTACCTTACGAATTTGAGAAAGAAAATTAATAAGATGAACTCTCTCAAGAGTAGCTTATAACGATTCAGCTCGTAGTTCTCATAAGCAAATCTCAATCTCAAAAGCAAATTTTAAGTTTTGAGATTTCCAACGATCAACATATTTAATTTAGGTCGGAAGCTTCGTTTGGACGAGGAAAGAAGAATTAATTAGTTCGTGAAACTAAAAGACTTGAACTCCACGATTGTATCTATATCCCTCTGTATTTCTTCTTTATTTGAATATACGACGAAACCTGTAATAAAACTCTTTTGTATTCAATATTCTTTCTTTCAGAAACAATACTAATAGGTGCAAAGTAATCGAATCCTGAGAATTGTCTCTTGTTTCGCTAACATGACTAAAATATTAACCATGTTAATTTAATATGTTTGATCAATTTGAACAACTTATCAACAATTAAAGAACAAGCTTAAATTTATGAAGCACATACAATTTTAATGCCACTTTTTCTCACATTTTTCACGTTTCATTTACATTTCATATCATATTACTCAAAAAACCATTAATAACTAAATGTGTCGATATATTAACTTAATTAAGATAAATTTTCTTTATTCTTTAAAATTCTCAATTTATACAAAACAATGTTCATTTTAGAAGAAATGTGAAGTAAGGCGTGTATCAACTATCGCTAAGATCTAGAAGATACGCACGATTTTCCTCAAAAGTAAAAGTCTGTCAAGTGTGTAAAAATCTATCGACAATATCATTCTTTTATTTTCCTTAAAAATATGAAGAAAAAAATCAATGCTTAATATTAAAAGTTGTGAAAATAATATTAAATGTATTGAAATCATCATTATAATCAATAGATTAATAATGAGATAGATGATATATCTGTATACATTGTTAAATTTTCGTTGCATGTTATATTAAATTCGCTCATTTAATCCACACCACTATTTCCATTGTTTTTCATCAGAAGGGGCATTTCCTAACATATTTAAGAGAGCTAAAGTGATATAAACACAAGAAAGAAAACAAACTCAATGTTGGAAGTTATCGACCATTTTCTACAATACTCAAAACTCCTACCAAAACCGTGTTTCAAACATGATCTAGATTTGAAGTTTTCAAAAATTAATATTCTCTCTGACGATCTTCACGGTTTTAATAAACCCTTTTTCACTACCCTCGCCATATTTTCTTTATTAAACGATGTTACCACATCTCTTGACCATGAAATATTTTTCTTGATTTATCCATCGATGTCATCGATCTTGATAATTCTCCTTTCAAAATTGCATTATTTTTTCATTTGTGGACTTGCACATAAATGACTAACTTATTATTTAAAAGATATACATCAGGTTAAAGTATTCTATGCTGAAAATAAAATGCTTCAGCATTGTCTTTCAAAAACGAGCATCTTACTTCCAGAATCCCCCAAGATTCAATTCGTGGCCCTACACTCTTTTTGTCGTATGTGAACATGTTACCCTCCATATCAGACTACAAAATGGTTCTTTTAGCTCACGTCAACGTTCAAAAAGTTTTGTCTAACCTCTTGTCTTGGTTTTATGCAAATCGTCTCATTATAAACACTGATAAAACAGTGTCTATGTCATTTCACAATAGTATCACAATATCTTTACCTCAAGTATCTCTTTCTTTACAGATCAAAATTAAATACTGTTATGAAAAAGTTTTAGAGTCTTCATATTCAAGACAACCTCAATTGAAATTTTCACATTGATAATCTAAATTTCAAATTAAGTAATTGTGTTACGCATTTCGAATCTTAGTTAATGCAGTAAGTCCATATATTTCCCGTTGCGTACATTTTGCAACGTTTACTCCAATTTACGGTGTGGCATTACCTTTTGAGTCAATTTCGGTCAGAGAATCCAAACTTTCATAATTCAAAGGAAGATTATTCGAATAATTTGTAAATCTCATCCCCGAAACTATTGTAATTCTTTATTTAAAGAATTAAATATATTAACACTTCCCAGCATTCATATTTACGGAACGTTTGTGTTTGTTAAGACCGAATTACTGAAGTGCCACCCTTATTTTATACGAAACTGTTTTGTTCACGAACACAATACTCGCAATGTGCATAATATTCGTCGTCCTAAAGTGCCAATAACTCTAAGCTAAATGGTCATATCATTCGAAAATCGTTCTATATAATAACCTCCCCGAAGACTTAAAAGATATTATTAAATTAAATCTCTTCAAATCCGCGTTAAAAGCATCCTACTACACCATTCCTTCTACAATCTCGAATTTAGTTATTCATTGATTTCAATAAAAATTAATCGGGTTTATTTTTCCCGTCAAATGTTTATTTTTAAAATTATTCTTTTAAATATTAAATACGTCGATTCATCTTGTACTTTATCACCATTGCTCTAGAACTTACGAAACAAGCATGATAAATTAAATGGCGTTTCTATGTTGTTCATTGTTGACAACATTGACATTGTTGACAATAATTTTTCATTGTTGACAACAATGAGCAACATAGAAACGCCATTTAATTTATCATGCTTTGATAATGTTGCTAAAGCTCCACAATTACCAAGTATATTACGAAACAAATTATTATATTTCGAAAATATGTACTTGCATGCCATTATTGTTTCTTATTATTCATATACTCGTAAGTTAAGTAATCTGTTCTTGACCTTGCACGGTTGTGTACATTAATACTGTAGTCCCATCCTGACCCGGGTTTTTCTCCGGTTTTACTTCGGGTAGAGGTGGATTTTACATACCGGCTCTTTAGCCTCTTGCATGATCTATTGCAATAATTAATCTCGAATTTAGAGTTATTTTAATAGTTACGATTTATAAACGATATATTCCGAATAATCTATTGCTCAATTATAATACGCACTTGTGAACTATCTTTTTTGTGTTTTATTTAATAGAATTTTTTGGTACTCTTTTGATATTATAACATTTTGCTAACTTTTTACTCTTATCTGTGTGTGCTGAAATTTCCGATTCCCTTCTGCCTTAGGACCCTTAATCGGCTATGATGGGATGGTTCCTTGCGTGCTTCCGAAGAGCAAATTAGTTTATTGACCTCCACGTGGCAATAAGCAGTTTGTAATAGTTTTTTTACAGTAAATTTATTTATTTCATGCAAAATCACAGATAAAAAATATATCCGTACGTAATAAAGCAAACTGATACCTAGTATAGAATAAAGCAGAAAGTAGCGTCGAGTGAAAACAAAAAAAATATCACAATTTTACTCCACTTCAGTGTATTCATTTAGTTACAGTAAGGGAATGTAGTGTATTTTAACACAATTTTCACGAAATTAAAAAATAATAATGATTATTGTAAATGTTCATAACAAACCATTTTAATTATGTTATGTGTTCGTAAACCATTTTAAAGTGAAAATTCTTGTAATGGACAATATTTCAACTGAAAACCATTATCCACGGAAAATATTCATCTGACATACTCTCTTTTTTAATTGTAATTCTAGATTAGTGAATATTTATATTTACACAGTCTCAAACTCGATATATACACAACATCTTACGATTTTCTCAGAATATAATCCGGATTCCGAGAGGATAATTACGACAATTTTATCTGGCATTTCCACTTCCCTTGATGGTCCAGTGCAAAAGCTCAGTTTAGATATTTTACTAGAATCGCGACCATAAGCATTTTCTACTATAATGTTAATACAATAATTTTTCAATTCAATAATTTCAATGTTTTACAAAGATAATTGAGCTCTGAACTCTGATAATGGAAGTCAACATGGTGATAACACATGAGTGGGAAAATATCTCATGATGGAAATTCGGAAACATGTTTTAATGGTCCTAGTTAGGGAGCATATCACACAAACTCCTATTAGCAAGCCCCCGAGGATCTAGCGTAGAATCTCTTTGAACTCCGGAAAAGCGCACGCTGTTCGATGGCTAGGTTAGATGAAACTATTATTAATTTTTGTCTGACAAAAATACAGATTGGAATTGTAAAACGTAACCCTCGTGAAATCATATATGTTCGTAGGATGAACATGAAATAAAGTTGAAATGATAACGTTTGTTTTGTTCTATGTTTTGCAGTTAATTATTAATAATAGGGCAAAGGTCGAGTATTGTGTTGAATCCAACAGATAATTTAATTGCATTCACATGAATGGAAAAATACTTGTATGGTTATTCTGTAAATAATTTTGAAAAAAAAGACCTCTCTTATTTGTGGAAACACTAAGTAAATAATAATTACACGAGGAGTAAATTAACTACGCAGCACATCGAGTAGATAAAAACAAAACTATGCGTTGGATTATTTATTATTTACTAAATAATGTTTTAAAATTATAAACCATTTATTAAATAATTTCACAGTGAAAGATTCTCGTTTAATTTTTCTTAATTCAATTTTCCAAAAATATTTCGCGGCAACCATTCAACGTTAATTTTCTCAACATGTAAAATAAAACGATACAAAATAATTTAATAGGGTGAGTTTTATCAGCATTCGGAATTCGTAACAAATCGTTGCAAAAATATGTTTTCTTGGTAATAAAGGACTATGAAACCTATTTATTCACATATTCACCAGTACTATGAAACCATGACATTCGTTCTATTTTAATACACGAGTGTTCGGTACAAAAAGACAGCCCCGACGATTTGCAGCTTCGTTTCTTCTTAAAATTTAAATGAATTCATAATTGATACAGCACTCTTCCAGACATAGTTCATAATACGAAATGTAAGCGAGAAGGGACATCGAATATTGTTCTTGGTTCAAATACCGGTCAGTCCACTGTACAACAGAAAAGCAGAGATACAGCTGCAATGTTGTAGCATCAGTGCAAGTGTGAAAAAAAGGACATGCCGCACCGTCAAAATATACCGAACAAAGTAAAAGTAATTAAACTCCAACATTTAAAATAAACTGACTTTAAAATAAATTGACTTTAAATGTTGGAGTTTAATTACTTTTCCTTTGTTCGGTATATTTTGACGGTGCGGCATATCCTTTTTTCACTCTTTTATCAACTGTCCAGATCTCGGTAACAAAGTAATTATCCTCCTTTTCAAGTATTTTCCCAACTGCGTCGAAATTAATCGATCTTGTTTTTTTTTTGAACGATCATAGTGTGACATATAGTTGGTCTCGCTATTCGATAGCCACCAATTGGGCAATGATACACCACAAGATTACGCCTCCTCTTGATGTAGAACCACGGTCAAAATTTAACTTGGTTCGTCATGTAACCTTCAAGTATGTAGTACAATAGATGAGCGATTTGCTTATATCATGTCACGATAAATCGCCATCATTGAGATAAGTATTAAACTATTTTAATAAGTAATATCACCATCATTGATTTATTGTATCTAATTATTAATTTGCGGATAATTGAGGAGCAAATTCTATTTGATACACTTTATAGCTGTTATTGAAAACTTTCCATGATATATTTGTATTTATCTTGAGTAAGTAAACAATTAATTCATCTGATTCTCAATTTACTAGTAAATTTATAGATTTTTGTTATTCAAGCAATATTATATTATTGTTTTTATAAATCATCGCTGATACTAAATCTTGTATGAAATTTCGACCCCCAAAACATCATGGATGGCGACAAAAACAGCTAATAAATATAAAAATAATTTTTGTTCTATTTGAATTTTAGAAGGTACAATAGAACACACCTCATCCATAAGACAAATCCAAAACAAGTATCTATCAATTCTTCATTCTTATTCATATGCACAAAACTTGTGGACATTTTGTATGGAGTGGCACATTAAATCGTATCGACGCTTCCTTCTTGTACAGAAGCACTGTTGAGGAAAACGTAAAGAAACGCAATCCGGCTTACTCACCGAGTCCGCGGGGGAAGGCGCGTGTGATGTTGAGACTGGACAGCGTCGCGGGATGAAGACGGACAGGAAGCGTCCGCTTGCTCTGATCTCCACGCACTGACTGGCGACACCGACGCTATTGGTGTCGCGGGCTACGGCGCCGCCCCGGCCCCGCCACAACCAACGGCCGGTGCCGTACAGTGGGCAACAAGCTCATCATGTGGGATGTAACATCAAGCATCATTTATAATTTGAATCATAGCATCATCATTATGGTAATATTTAGTTTGAATAAATCGTACTTCTGAAAGTGCTCTTTTTGTGTTTTATTAAATACACATTTGTTGGCATTACGTTAACAAGTTATGTTATTATAACGAGTAATGGACTCTTTTATTGTTAGGAGTGAGCTGAAACGTTGAATCCGCCTTAGGGTCCCTGATCAGAATTGATGGGATGGTCCCTTCCTTGCTTCCGGAGAGTAAATTAGTTCATTGTTCTCCATGTGGTCATAAGTAGTTTGTAACTGCTTTTTGGACAATATATTTATTATTATTATAAAATGGCAAGCAATTCATTTGGTTAGATATTTTTAGGGTGTTTAATACAATCAAACTAATAAAAAGTAACTGAATTCCATATTTTTGTTGACCCAGTTCATCATTTAAGATAAAGGTTGTTGAGTTCTTTGGTAATAAATTATTAAACTCTATTCATACTGCCAAACACTATTCATTTCGGACATTTATTTGTACTTCTTCAGGGATGTACGAGTATATAACCACAACACAATAGCACCGTTATATCTTCATACATAACTCATGCATACATATTATCACTCGACGTAGACATAACTATGCATTCACAATATCACTTTGACAAAACAAATTATTATAAAACATCAAGATCTATTAACAATCATTAATTTTGCATTTTTCCAGCTTCAGGAAATATATCGTTTATTTTGTTTTATTGGTTTAAAAGATTAGGCGGATTGAAATAGATTTGGAAATTTAAAATAAAATAGCAATAGAAAAAGCTTTCCGGGCTCGAGTGCAAAAATACGGTAGTTCAATTTCGTTTACTTCAAACATTCGTGATAAAATGGCGTAATAACTCGAAGACAGTGATAGCGTGTTGGCTCATTGCGTGTTTCTGAGCGGGAGAGTGCGTCTTCGATTCCATACTCTGTCGTAGTGGGTGCTGGAATTCCCTTCCCTTCTCTGGAAAAATATTGGTTCGGTGCCATACGTTCCTCAGTAGCCAAGTATATCTCCTTCCGTCAGAAACATGGTTACGTGGGAGAGAACTTACATGTCGTAGACCATCAAGAATCCCTCGGTACATATCTCTTCCAAAAGAAACAAAAATATCCCTGTAATCTACTGTAAAATGTTATCTTACTACTGTCTCATTGCTTGTATTATGTAAGGAATGTATTGATTTTAGTAAAATAGAAAGACATAAATTTTAAGTATCCCGAATAACGACATCAATTATTTTTTTTAAAACCCTGATTTTGTTTGGCTTCAATTAAAATTTAGTATAATAACAATATATACTATTCATCTTTAATTATTTATTTAATTTAGTATAATAATGTGAATTCATTAGCTTTCACATCCCTCATATACTTTACTAAGCCATTGTATTAGTATTTTCAATGGTGTATTAAAAAAAGAAATCGCTTGCTGCATGCTTATTCTGGTTTCTTATTATCTTTAGTTGTATTTTTATCTTTATTCGATCATGTCATGGTTGAATACACGATCTCTGTAGACCCATTCCGAACCATATTTCTCTTTTAGGTACGTTTATCAGTATTGATGGCGTGGTCCCTTGCTTGCTTCCGGAGAGTAAATTAGTTTATTGACCTCCAAGTTGCTTGTCGAACTTTTTTAACTGCCAATTCTGCCACAAATTGAAATTGAAAGCTTAGTCTTAATCTCGTTACATGGAAAACGGCGTAAAATAACTATCCACTTCGCTAAAGAGGTTTCTGTTTCAGTTCTACCTCCAGCGGGACTATTACCAGCAGCCCCAGACCCTCTACTGGTGTTTGACCCTCCGCACCGCCGGTAGAATAGTTCCAATGGGTGTAAGTTAAACTGATCGTGGGTGCAAATTTGCCTACCCGAATTTTTACAGCTTTCCGAAGAAAAGATAATTATTTTTTAGCGCACACAATGAGCACAAAATTATAGAATAGTTCATTTCATTTTATAACAAAGTGCGGGTGCTAACTACACAGACCTTAGTTTCTTACCTAGGGGCGGCGTCTATTGAAATAATAAATCTCGGATTTACAGTTATTTTAATAGTTACGATTTATAAACAATGTTTTCCGAATAATCTATAGTTTCTAATAATATGAACCTGTGAAATAAAATTTTTGTTTTTAGACAAATTTATTGGTATCATGTTAATATTACAATACGTACCTAACTACTTTTATTCTTTTAGGTGTGCTGAAATTTTAAATCCGCCTCTGCCTTAAAACCCTTGATCGGACTTGATAGGATGGTCCCTTGCTTGCTTCCTTCCTGAGAGTAAATTAGTTTATTGTCCTCCACGTGGTCATACACATTTTATAACTGCGTTTTTGACAACAAATTTATTATTATAACACGAATAACTAGCATCAATTTGCCCTTATTTGTTGTGATAGTTATGCATCTTGTGAATATACAATTGTTTCATTTTAAAAGAAGGCGAGGGAAATAGGTTGGACAAGCGATACGGGAACGCTTACAAACCGTCGCCATCGTCTTCGTTTGACCTACCTACACTTAAGATTATGAAATATACGAGTATTATGAAATATAATTTTTTCACCCGAATGTGTGACGAGTTCAAATTGTAAATGAGACAGTGTAATCTTACATTCATAAAATATTTTTAAAATTCAATAAAGTATGAATATTATATATTTACTACGTAATGGTTTACACCATCTTGACATAATGTGCATCGAGACATACTAATTTAAAGGATATCAAACGTGGAAATGGACTCTGAACGCGATTATTTCGCATACCTGTTGGCGCATATACTCGAATATAAATACATATACTCGAAATTTATGGCAATAATGTAATCACACGATCTACAGGATTTATTCATAATTGTCATTGGTTTCTGACAAGCTAGGACTTCCAAATTTTTAATCTATAAATTCTTCATACTAGCTTCAATGTTTTTGTTGCAGTCATATTATCTAAAACCGAATATCAAGAATGTTCGTATGTGTACTTCTCACAAAAACCTCTTGCAATTTAGAGGAATAATATTTAGCGGAGCGATTGGAGGGTACAGGATCGATCTAAACATGATCTATTGCTGAAAAAAAGTCGTTTTTGGTTAACTCGCGGAAACACTCCCTGTGTATTATTTTATCTTGTTACTTAGGGACAAAACCATGAAATAATTTTCATCATCAGTTATTGATCGTGCTTGGAAATATAAGCAATGGACAAAATCATGTTGAACTTCAGTCTTCAATTACATATTTTTGTCTCTGCAACGGAACATCACAATTAAGTTGCTTCCTAAATATAAAACAAAACAAATTCATTGCAGATTCGACAAACACGATGGAATGCAACGTCAACAGCCAGGTGAAAATTGCGACGGACCGGGAATCGTACCCGGGACCTCTGGTCGCAGGTGTGTTAGGCGGGTGTGCAGTGTAGAGTAGGAGGTCCCAGGTTCGAGTCCCGGTCCGTCGCAATTTTCACCTGGTTGTTGACGTTGCAAACACTCCTCCACGAGTAGGTTCTCTGAAGTTTAGAGTTAAAATATAATGGAATGTTCTGCGTAAGTCCGCGCACCGGAAAAGTACTTCGATTTTAAGGACGTTTCGTCATTTTATATACCTAATATATTCTCGAGTTAAATAAATAATTGAAGATTTACGACCTTTTACGGACTATCAGTTTACATATTTTGTGAAGGCTCAAAACGTTTCGACTTTCGTTTGAAGTGGTCGTCAGGTGGTATTAATTACCTAACGAGACTTCGAAAATCAACCAACAATCGAAGTAATTAATTTCGTAAAGCATACCATTCTCAAACAAATTCCTTTCAACGATTTTTAATTGTCTCATACAGCGAATGTGATGCCCACTGTCGTATGGGAAAAAGAGGGAGAGTTACACACGCTACAACGCATGGATACCTCCGAAATCGGAGTTTCATAACTCTTATTTTATACCGCATTTGGTGAAGTTAAACTGTTATACAATAGAAATCCAATTGTCCGGACCAATGAACAAATCCGGTCTGGATAATCAATTATCCCGGTAATTGGATTTATTCCAAAAAAGGTTATTTAAGGTAAAGCGACAAAGAAAAAACGCACAGTTGAGGAAAAACTAACGGATCTGTGACAGCCAGATAACCTCACACAACAAAAAGTGAGAGAAAACCCCACATCCCTTTACTTACGTCGAGGAAAATACCCCCCGAAGGGGCTCTAATAGAAGTCCTTTCCTTATCTGTTGTGGATACTTTTTTTTCTTTATTCACAATGTAGAAGCACCTTTCTACCTATACAACGAAACACGTATCTTAAATACGTATATTATGAACTCCCTCGTGTATCTAACGCATAGACAGGTACATGTTGTCACGCCGAACCAAATGGCGCCATACTGTTTACGCCGTCGTCATGACGAACTATCAGCTACTTAAGATTCATGACCGGCGAGATACACCACAGAATCTCTACATACGACGAAAAGAGACCCTATATTGTACACGTTAGGAGACTCCATGAGGCACACGGGCCGTGTGCACTACCAAGTGTACGTCGTCTATTTTGTTAAGAAAATTCAAGAACATCAATAGACGAACCTCGATCTATTGTTACCTCGCCAACGCCGTCAGTTGTCAAAGTTTAGCTTATGGCAACAGCCCAAGCTCAACTCAGTACGACGGAGAAACTGGTCGAGTGAACATCGAGTCCGATATAACCTCAAACCAGTTACCCAGCTCTGCGAATAATTCTATGTCGAAACTCGGCTCTGTGAGATAGTTCTATCTTCAAGAAATCGCTTTAGACTTGTCACTGAATTATTCCCATCACACAAGCGTCGAAATAATTCTATCTTAAAGAAATCGCCTTCGACTTCTGACTGAATTATTCCCATCACACAAGCGTCGAAATAATTCTATCTTAAAGAAATCGCCTTGGACTTGTGACTGAATAATTTCCATCATACAANTAATATTCATCATACAAACGTCGAAATATTCTATGTTCAGGAAATCACTTTCGACTGGTGACTGAATTATTTTCCAACTTCGAAGAACCACGATGCTCTATCTCGTGGACTGCAGCGAAGTTAACTCTGCCTTCAAAGCGCCAGCGCGAGACGCCCTCGCACGGTCAACGGTGGAACTAACTGCACGATTCGAGGACACGACGCGCCATCCTACGAGGGTACGCAGAAGCTTAACCAGCAGCGTCGCCACGCGCTGAGATATCGTACTCCATCGGCTAACTAATTCGGGATTGACCACCAGCGACACCATCTCGTGACGAAGAAGAGAACTTCTTCAACGACAACCTGCTTACCCGCAGTCGTGAGTCAGACGAGATAAAAGGCGTCATTTACGGTTCTTTCTAACGCCTGTAGTTGTCAACCCGGTGTCATTTATTGTTTTATCACTTGTTCATATCAATCCTGCATAATAAATCTTGTCTGTTCAACCTGTGAGTATTTATTTTGAAGAGGAAGAATCTTATTGCAAAGCAACCTCAGCATTGAGATTTGTGAAGCAATAAAAAATCTTCCCCCACAACAAGTTCAAAGTCCTAGTACACATTGCTACAAAAATAACAATTAATCTTAAATTATTAAGTGAAAAGTCATGTTTTCGTATGAGACAGACGAATAAAGCACAATTTGAGTCACACTTCTACAACGTCCCGTTTCCTAGATAGCATTTCTTTTTTAAAGGTTGAGATACCGTTCAAAGCGTAGACAAACGCATCAAAGAAATAAATTGACCGATCGATAACAACGCTGTTGTGTTTTGAAAAAAATTCAGCCCTCTCAGTGCCGAATTGAAATACCTTACTACGTTCGTATCGACGAAACATCCATAAATAGTACATAATTGATATTAAACTAATTATCGTAGGAGGAGATTTGAATAAAAATTGCCCGAGAAAAAAGCTATCAATTAAATCAATGTTTTCTTTTTGCTTTTATTTTAAGCAATGTCCTTGCAATGAAATCGAATAAAATCATTTTTATTTTAGATAAGGAAAAATCGTCCTTGGTAAAGTTATTCAGAATGCACTAAATTTTAAAGTGATTATTGAATAAAACTTATTTTACAGTTGCGCTCTACCACGGGTTCGCATGAGAATTCTTATTTTGCACTTTAACTCTTTGTAATACTAAGAGAAGACAAAAGCAGCATATCAAACATTTCTTTATCCACCAAAATGTTTGCCTCTGAGGCATTTTTACGTCACCTCATGTGTATTAAGTAACAACCCAATTTACTAGACACATCATATAATATTGATATCCAGACATTTTTATGATGGATTAACGTGAAAAATTTCGATTCCAAAATCATGTCGAAGAACTGAAAACGCTGGAGGCATTAGGGCGTACCTAACAATAACTTATAGCCTTCAAATTCTTAAAATGAAAGAAATGTATCCGTATTAACATGTAAATAAACGTAAAATTACCTCTACGATATAAAATGTAAAAACAAGTTGACGAAGCGTTTAACCGAAAACGGAGATTTATTCTGGTTGGTTTTGGACACGCATAGATTTTAGAAATACACCCTTATCATTTAGTTACTCAAAGGCTCTGTGTGATGGGAAAGTGATGAAGTGTGATGGGAATATGTAATTTTGCAAAAATTAAATCAGTAGAGTCAGTAATAGAACCAATACGTAGTAAAATTATATAATATATTATTTTAACCTAATAAAACCCAGGAAATATGCTTCAAGAATTAACATTGTCGGGAGTATCATTTTCTGAGTAATGTAGTCTTGTATCAGTAATCAGACCGTAGAAGTGTACTTCAGAGTTTGCTTTATTCGTCTATTGTAGATGAGAAACATGAACCGTCACTTAGTTTCGTGAGGTGAGTGTTTACTTTTTTAGCATCTTCAACTGGGGCTTGCATAAAAGGAAATGAAAGTGAGATGAATTACTCTTCCCGTCCTCTTCCACACTGGAGATAACCTGGAAGGGTCGGAATAATCCTTCCACCTGACCTGTGGGGTTTCGGCGCTGCGAGATTTTAGGGCTGCAGGATTTTGTCGCGACACCAAACTAACTCACATTATGCAGATGAAGCAACAATTAAATGATATAATAGATCTTTTGTGGTTGTAGTCAGCTCAACACAGTAAAAAATAACATTACTTTAGTGTACAGTAATTAAAAGTACATTTTTTTCTCCCATCGATCCGGATAATTGCATGACGATACGGATGATTGGAGTTCGGATAGTGTATAAAGATTCAAGGCAAGAGCAATTAGGAAGTGGATTCTCCCTCGATGTCTTTATTCCATTGTCAGGTTCTCTCCTCAATGTTCGTACATCATCTCTATACGCGGCGTTGTACTGACTGACTCACTCACTCAGAGGTGCCCCCCAAACCCTATGATGCAGACCCCCCATCCCAATTTCCGAGAGTCCCCCTCAAAAAAAAAAAATTTACGCCCCCTCTTCGCTTTGACTCACTTCCAAATCATATTCCAAAAATTTCGAAATATTTTACAACATTATCCCTCTTATTTACTCCACTCCATATTAAAATATATTTGCAAAACCAATGCACATGCTTTCTCATCCACTTTTAAGACTTTTTTCGTGAAATTTTGTGCAGAATTCAAAATAAAACTAATTTTTTGTCTTTTACATGCACGGTAAAAATAAAGAAATATTCAGAAAGCGAATCATCCCGACCGCGAAGGGCAAGGATTTTAATGTGAGCTTAAGGTTATGCGTCAGTGAGCAACTCTGGGTCAAGATGTCTCAGAACGAAGAAGTGGTGACAGTGAGAGAGAAAGTCAGCTTCCTTCCGATATTTTCCAGGATATTCGGTATTACACACGTCGTATTAAAAACAACCTTCGGTATCAGAGACTAAGAACGAATATATCCGTCAAATTCTCGCGATTTTTTTTCTTGGTTACAACACTGTCTCTAGACCACGTATATGAGAAAGTAAAAAGAATGTTCATCACCTATATCCATTTTACTGATAAAGGATAAATTAAAATTAAGTAAGTTACATAATTATGTTTTAATTTATATTTCAGAAGCTAAAAATTAAGAAAGTAAAGAATAGAGTTCGAATTTTCAAATATTTCAAAGAACCATACTCTGAATCCACATATTCAGATTCATATGCGCTAAACTGAGGTTTGTTATGTCATCGGATTATTTTACCGGATAAGCACCTCAGATACATGTTCCCTTCTTCACTTGTTGGATAAAGCAAGAGGATGAGACAATTAGCAGATTTGTCACTCGATTGTAAGAAACGTAGACCAGGAAAATCCTCAAGAAAAATGTTTCATAATTTGTAACGAGTATAGGAGTGCGTGACTGCAAATATTCGTGAACGAAATTTATATTAAAGAAGCTAATATCAACGTACAATTCGAGAAACGACAGTATTTATTTCACCTCTCTTTTGTTACCTTAAACCGCACATATTAACACTTGACCAGCGCTTAACTCTTTCTCAGACTACGGCTCAGAAGATCCACCACCGTTGCACATCACTTAAGATATTTTTATTATTACATTAATTTTCAAATTTTAAATATTTAGCAAAGTTATATCCACTTATCATACCTAAGAGTTTGTGACTTACAAAAAATGCAAAAACTTTTGTCAACACAGTAAATGATTAATTCCTCACAAATCGAATAATACTCTATAACAATTACGCCCAGACTCCCGAACGGTGATACATGGGAGAAAAGATGAGATACGAAATTGAGCTCCGACCTTGATCACGCACAGTTAACTAATACACTGGAGGCAAAGTAATAAATCTTCAGTACAACTCTGTTTTCTAAATCGGCCGTTTGTTGTGTAATCTTACCATTGCAAGATAGAGAGGCAGTTATCTGTTGTCACTTCTTCGTTCACGCAAAGGTGATGAGTCACCCGGTCTTTTGATACACAAGAGGTGATCCGCCGACCCATATCCCACGCTCGTGTCTGCTTATTACGCGGTCTAGATCTCTGTTCAGCATGACAATTTCTTCATCAGTTTAAAAAATGAATTCAAATTACTAGTATTTATCGCGTTTAGGTTATTTAAAAAGTATATTTATTATTTAACTATAAATATTCTAAACTACCAAAAAAAACTCAATTTTTCGAACCCCCCACCATAAAAACAATTTTAATGACGCAGCTTGCGTCACGATTCCCCCCTTGTGGGCACCACTGCTCACACATTTATTAACTATTATAAATGTGAGAACTTGAAACTTCGACAGGATGTAGAACTTTATTATATGTGTTCACCAAGAAGGGATTTTTCGAAACAATGATGTAGAAGGGTGAATTTAGTTGAACGAAATTTGTCAAATTTTAGCGATTTTTTCTATTTTTACAATTTAATTGAGATTTCATCTCCGTTTTCTAATGTAAAAGTTATTGATTCAAATATTTTAAAATGGGTTCCAGGTATTTTCGATATTTCATTTCCAATAAGCGGAAAGGAAAAGTTTTGAAGAAGTTTGTTGTGAGCGCGAATGATATGATATATTATTTTTACTATATTTCACGATCGAATTCGAGATATCATTTCGGTTTTTGGATATAAAGATAGTAAAATAAAATTCTAAAAACTAATTTAAGTAATTTTTTAATATTTTAATTTGAAATGAGTAAAAAGAAGTGAATATGAAACGATTACTGGATCATTGATCAAGACAGATAGAATAATATTGAAGATAGGATCTTAAAATTTCGAAAGGATGAAATACACTACTGGGAAATGAAAAAAGAACGCTATGAATGCGTGGACCCACCAGAAGGAAATTTTATTGACACATTCTCGAGGATGAAGAGTGTATCTCTTCTCTGACAGTGCGTCATCTACTATCTGATTGCAGAAAATACACGAGAATACGGATACAAATTGGTCTGGCTGCAGATTTACCAAAAAATCCTCAGAATTGAAACGAATGATGTTAATAAACTATTGAATTGTATGAGTAGATCGGGGCTCCTCCCACAAGTTCTCGGAAGGGTTTTAATTTGCTTTCTTCTTTACTCTTCACCGTCTTCTTTCCTTTTATCCTTCCTTTCCGTAATTTGAAAATTATAATTTTTAGATTTTTTTGTTTTTATGATATAATGTGTTCGACAACTCTTTCTTTTTCTTTTCTTTCATCTTTGTATTTAGATGTTTGTTGAATTCAGGAGGGATTTTTAGTGGGTATGGTCGAGATATTCGGTGAGTCCCACACACGGGGAAGAGTCACTACGGTTCTTCTCTATGGTGCGAAACTACATTTTCCCCCACCTGCAAGGGGCTAATGACCTTGCCGTTGACGAG
>NNCF01129875.1:82600-107619 GCA_002313205.1 Laupala kohalensis | reverse complement strand
AGAGACAGGCAAACAGGCTGCAATTCTTCCATGTAGACGATCGTAGAGGTGATGAATGTAGTCTTGCGGAATGGCCTGCCATGCAATTTGTACCTGATGCATTATTTGGGACAGATTTCCTGCCGGCCTTGCAGAGCGCGCGATATCACGTTTCATCCAGTCCCAAACATGCTCAATGGGGGACAGATCTGTGGATCGCGCTGGCCAGGGTAGTTGACGTTCACCTTGGAGAGCAAGTTGTGTGACACGGGCTGCATGTTGACGTGTATTGTCCTAGTGGAAAAGGACATCGCCTTGTTGGTGCACGAACGGTAACACGACTGATTGAATGATGTTTTGAATGTACCGTGCACTGTTCAATCTACGATCACCAAAGGAGAACGGCCATAATATATGGCTCCCCACACCATGATGCCAGGTGTTGGCCCTGTGTGTCTCTGTCGTATACACTCCAGACGTTGGCGCTTACAAACATATTGACATTCTATTAGTATTATAACTCGCAGCTAACTTTTTATCTTATCTACAAACGTTTGCTAAAATTTTTGAATCCGCCTCTGCCTTAGGGCCCTTGATCGGAATTGATGGGATGGTCCCTTGCTTGCTTCCGGAGGGTAAATTAGTTTATTGTCCTCCACGTGGTCATACGCAGTTTGTACTGTTTTTTGACAATAAATTTATTTATTTACCTGCACGACGCCACACACGCGTACGACCGTCATTGGTACCATGGTAGAAGCGACTCTCATCACTGAAGACAACAAGTCGCCATTCATCCTTCCATAAACGCCTATCGCAACACCACTGGAGGCGAACTGCACGATGTTGGGGCGTGAGCGGAAGTCGCCCTAACAGCACTCATGATTGTAACCCTACTTCACGGAGACGGTTGCGAATAGTTCTCGCTGAAACCCCCGGAGCAACAATGCCCCTGATTTGTTGTGAAGTCGCGGTGCGGTCCGATACTGCACTTCGTAAGATGCGACGGTCTTGGCGTACATCTCTGCGTCGTAGCTGTCCGGACCCAGGCTGACGGGTCCATGCACCTTCTGCTTACCACCGGTGACAACATCGATGCACTGTGGAGACCTCTCGCCCCACGTGTTGCGCAATTCTCGGTATGACCACCCAGCCCCCTGAAGACCCACTATAAGCCCTCGTTCAAACCCCGTGAACTGCATAAACGGTGCACATTTTCGCTGTCGCGACATGCTATCAATGTTGCAGACACAGACGGGGGTCCGTTTGGCAAGGCAAAGTGGCTGCTATTGGCTCTGAAGGTCAGCAACAGCTGCGAAGCATGCAACATTCCACTGCTGATAACACAATTTCTGGTTTACCCTCAGCGCTGCATTTTTTACCATCGCATTAACTGCCCTCCCGTAGGGTTCTGTGCAACTTTGGTATTTCTCAGTTATTTTCTTCATTGTGTTCTTTTTTCATTTTCCAGGAGCGCAGATTGAATGAATGTTTTTTAGAATATTTTCTAAATATCACGAACTAATTAAGATATCATGATTTTTGCATATAAATGTGCTATTTTTGTTTACTGATTATACCGAAGGGTTAACCGTATACACAACAAACGCTCCCGTGCAAAACTGGGCACGGCTAACTGGTATTACATAAAGAGTTTGACCAAATTAGGAGTGGAAAATATCTGTAACTTGCTGAGTACCCGCAGCTTTGCTCCCATTAATTCTGTAATACGTCTCCAATTTTATATTTTCTCATATCCCCATTGGTATCCACTGATAATGTTATCCATTAATGTTGGAGGTTATATTGTACTGGTGTGTACACTAAATCCTTTATTTTCACTGATGGAATTTAAAAAAAGTTTTTAGAAAACATCAATTTCCCATTTCACACCCTTATGTGAGAAGTTTTATAAAATTCTTTCTTAGTGGACATTTTTGATAATTTTTTGTCTCGCTCTTCCCAACACCCATCTCTAAGGACGTCGTGCATCTCATGTGGCCAGAAGGGTACATAATATCATTGGAAACATAATTATTCATCTTAGTATACACAATGGCCATGGACTCGACCCTAATATCGGTCTTTCTACGTTATTTTTACGTCTCGTTATTTCCGACCCCAACTCTAAGAATACAATGTGATCTCATCTTGAACATAACGGCATGGTTAGCTGAAATATCTCGTCAACCCTACAACTATATATCCAATGCATTTTTTTATTTCAATATTACTTTTCAATTATTTTTATCCATGAACCCATTTCCACACCCACCGAAGCCGTGCTGGTTATATGTTTGTTTCAAGAGGGTTGAGTTCAGACTAACACGATATCAGGAATTCACTATCAACACAGCGACGCCGAAAATTATGGATTCGTCACTGGTATGTCATGTTTGATATTTTTTATGGCATCCCCTTCCCTAGGGGTGCTGGAGTTTATACGGGTTGATGGTGAACTTTGACGTCTTCGAGAATGTTACTACTAATTTCAGCGGCCCCGAAAACTACGACCTCAACACCAATATCACTTTCAATTATTTTTACATTTCGCTCCTTCCCACACTAACACAAAGGGTGTTTATTCCTTATAGGGGATGATCACGTACTTATCTGGCAACGAAGGTGTCACTTTAGCGGTTCCAAAAATGATTTATTCAACACCAATATCGGTATTTTTTCTTTTGCTTACCCGTTCTTCTTTCCCACCCCTACCCTAGGGATGCTAGGGTATATTATCTGCAATGTGGACTGATTGTTAATTTAGAAAGCATGGGATGTCCTTATCAATCACAACGGCACTGAAAACTATGGTTTCGAATCTAACATGTTTACATGTCATCCCCTTCTCACCCCCTCTCTAGTGTTGCATGGGATCTCTTATCCCCACAGTGCTTGATGTGATATAGTCAGTCATCTGTGTATCAAGTTTGGTTTAAATTGCTCCAGGCATTCTAAGAGTTATTGAGGGATACACACATAGATATGTTTTTCAAAATGAAATCACAATAAGTTCATGTTACTCCGTTTACTTATACCGATTTAAGATACTTTAGTGATTTAATTCTACCTACACTAGTTCTACCGTAAAGTACACGAAACTTCATTATTTGTTACCTATGTAACAACACAACAAAAATAAAATAATATAAAATGACGTCAAAACATTCATCGTTGTTCTGGTCACATTAATCCAACTGAGGTATATGAAGTAATATGTAAAAATATTATTTTATATTACTTCACGTCTGGTATACGGAAAGTGTTCGTATGAGGTCAAAATTTCCCGCAAATTGGCAACTCGATAGTTTATTGAACTTCTCGTATATCGAGTTTCCAAATTTCCTGACAACGATAGTCACGAAAATTCGATTATCGATGGTGGCACTTGTCAGTAGTGCAAGCAGTGCAAGTGTTCTGTTATTGTGCGTCATGCGAGACATGAATTTGAACTATTGACTTTCACTATTTATTATCCATGGAGGTTTTTTAATGTGACAACTCACCTGTTTAATTTTTGAAGAACTTCTTTCTTTATGCTTTCCTTTCTTTGTAACAATAAAGAAGTATTAAATAGTTTGATTCAAAATGTTCGGTCGAAAGAAGGAAGCGCCTAAAGAGACAAGAAGAGGGAGAACAGATGGATTATCAAAGGTTAATTGTGCTTACCATATGAATTAGAGGATATTTTTACACCAATTGGCTTGCCAATGTTTTTCTCATGTTCTTGATTTGTGTCTTCATTCATGGGTTATGCATGGAAACTTACTTCATGAATATAATTTGTAAAGTGCTCTTGTCCACAGTATGGATTATTGGATATTCCTGGAATAGACAATTCTGATTTTGACATGAATGATAATGATGATGATTCAGCTCTTGAAGCTGAATTACTGGCATTAACCTCTGGCTCTACTCCTGTTCGTCCACGAAAAAGTAACTAATTTTCATATTAAAATCATATTTTTTCTCAGGAGGAAGAAATCTATTCTGTACCCTTAATTTACAGAACCAGTTCCAGTCCCTTCTGAAAATCTTGATGCCTTGGTTGCAGAAAGTTTACGAGATATTCCGTCTGATGAGGAAGGCTCTGTAGATGAAAATGATCCTACTTTATTGGTTGGTATTACTTTGAGTTCTGTAATTAAATCTTATGATTTTGGAATATTCTAGATGCTCTGTTTCTTTAATTTTTCATGTACAGAATGAATTGAGCGAATTAATTGATGATGACGATGATGAGCCTTGTGTAAATGATTCAACTAGCCCAAAACAAAGTAAAACTGAACTGAAGCCATCAGAGAGTACCTTACTTGAAGTTTTGCGGGAAAGGTTGAAAATGTATGAAAATGCTGAAAAAAATGCTAAGGCTTCTGGCGAAATATCAAGAGCTAGAAGGTTCATATAATTTTGGTGTTTCTTTTCTTTAATGTCTTGATTTTAAGGCTGTAATGACTGGCAAATAGTTTGTCTCTTTTTGATACATTCTTGAAAATGTATTTCTTGTATGTTTTTTTTTATTTGTATATTTCTTCCCCAGATTTGCCCGAGGCATTAAAACTTTAAATGATATGATTAAGCAAGCAAATGCTGGAAGAGTTGTCAATGAAGAAGATATCCCCCCACCTGTCTTAGTTTCTGCTGTGAAGAAACCTGCTTCTCCTCCGGAAACTCCAAGTTGGTGCTTGTGAATAATGTTTCTATGAACCTTATGTTCATAATTTTGTAATTGATTCAGTAACTCTAAATTTTATATTCAACAGGTCTTAAAAAATTTAACTTAATTTTTTGTCAAGTAGTTCAACAACAGTACTCTGTTATTACTTTTGTTTTGATAAAGGACATTGTTAAAGTAAGGTCTTGTTAGTAAGTCATAACTAGTACACACACGAGGCTAGCTTTAATAGATATTAAATTTTTTTATAGCTTAATACTTAAGATTCTCTTAGATATTTGGAAATTCTTCTCAATTTTGTACTCTTTGACTTGCAGGTGCACCAGAAGCTGATACAAATGCGCCTCTCGTTCCATCCAGGATTGCTCCCCCTCCTCCTCCCATAACTACTGCGGAGGAAATAAACTCTCCTGAACATGTCAATCCCATTCCTGACCCTGTTCCTGACTATATTGCTCCCATAGGCGATTCTGATCTGGAACCAACAGAAACTGAATCTGTGTCTATTGACCCAACTGTGATGAAAATATTATTATCAAGACAACAGGAATATAAACTTGCTGCTTTACAAGCTAAAAAGGAACACAACAATGAAAAGGCTCTTCAATATGTGAGAATAGTGAAGGTATGTATCTGACATAAAAGAAGCTTCAAATAGTTTTGCCCAATACTATTCCTTCATCAAAGGTATGATATGTCAGGAACCCAGCAAAAAAAAGTTGAAAAAGGTAATAGTTTATTAATGACAATCTCTTGTATTCATATAACTATTTGTTTATATTAATAATTCAAATTTAATTTTAAATGGATGGATCTCTGGTTTTGGAAGTCTGGTTTTTACAACTTGCTTTACAATAAAAAAGAAAGGTACAAAAAATACAACAATAAATATATTATACAACTTCAATCTTGTAGTTTTCTGCAGCAGATGTTATGCTATTTTTTTTGTCTGGTTGACGTGAAACTTGGTTATTAAAACACACGTGTATCAACAACCAGCCTGCTTAGATTTCCATTTCTTGCAGTCAAAACTGGGAATGTAATTATACACAAAATTGGGACTCTGTAGTAAAGAAATCCATTAATCCAACAACAGAGTCCAATAATTCAAATAAAATGTCATGCAATATACTAGAACATTATACCTAATTGCATCTTTTTTCAATAGTTATCTTAATTTTAAACATTCACAATTTGTTCAAATTGAACCTTAACATCATTCTAGATTTGCATCTTAGTACCTGTACTTGATGCGTCTTATGGCAGTATTCACGAATACCATAATTTGTTTTTTGGTGGGGGGTGCTTTAGGGCTGGCCAAAATACAATACCATAATCTAGAGTAGCAAATTTCTTGAATAGATATGATTAATTTAGATATAATTAATTAAAAATTGAAGAGCATCACTGAGAAACTTAAATTTATTCAACAGGTTTTGACTGTATTTTGTTAGTGGAAAAGGAAAGGGAAGCTTATTATTAAAACAGATTGTATCAATCCAGTTTTTTATAATAATTAGAAACCTGTGATTTGAGTTCAGATGTTTGAAAATATACCTTTTTTTAACAATCAGTAGACACGTCAAATTTAGTTACAGTATAAAAATTGTACTGTGTAAAAAATTTAATTTCTTTTATATAGGATTTTCTATTATGTAGGATATGTGTTTACGAAATTTCATTGAAATCTGAGATCATGAGGTAAAAATTACCATATTAAGATGATGCAGAATGACCCCTTTTTCCAAAACCTTTGAGTATTTAGACAACTAGACATAATTCATATTATGTTCCCATTGTAACCTGATTAGAATTTAGTTGATGTTATATTAAATAACTGAAAATATTTAAAAGTACATTCTATATGTATTTTATTATTTTATTATAGCATTTTTCTATACATTTAAAAACCAATATCTGAAGTAAATCTGAATCTCAATACAGGAAGTGTTCAGAAGTGTCAGCATATATCTGATTATGCATAGACTACACATTCTTCTGTTTTTTTATTGTTTTTTTATCACTTCTTATATATAATTTATTTCAAATGCTTATAGCTTAAATTTTAATCATAAACCAATGTTGCTTTATTTCTGATGAAATGAGGCATTAAAACCCAATAAATTATTAGTTTCAATGTATTACAACTAATATATACTTTCAAATTACATGTAAAACATACTTTCAAAAAGTATTTTTTCTTGTTGTAATTTCTTATTTTTAGTTTTGGGTCTGATTTGAACATTTTTTCAAGATAAAAACAAAGAAAGAGAAAAACCAAGAATATTTGAGTATTTTGTTCACAGTAATTTGTTGTTTTTATAGCAATTTGAGCCAGTGATAGCTGCAGCTTCTACTGGTCGACCTGTAGATCTGAATAGTATTCCACCTCCTCCTGGTGAAATTGATGCTTCTCAGCCAATACATGTTGGTTCTCCAAAAACTGAGTCAGAACATCAAAAATCAGGAGATGATCCCATGAAATCTGTGGGAGAAGCTGCTGAAATGATGGCAGCTGCTGCTGAGGCAGCTGAAGGTAAGGAAATGAAAATGTTAGTTTGTAGTTGTGTGTTTCATTTAAGAAATACTTTTATAAAACGTGTTTGTTTGTGTGTGTAAATTTCAATTATTTGGTAACTTATGTTTTCATAAGTGAGCATGCGGGTGAAAGAATGGGATAAGTATGAAAAGTTGATTTTAGTATTAGATAGAGCAATTTTAATATATTTTGAACACTGTTATTTACTCATCCATTAACTGATGTTTCTTTAATTTGATGATGATTTAGATAATTTATAACATTATTCAATCTACTGTTTAGAAACTGTTATGTGTATTGACATATAAAGACTGCACAATACTGATATAAACATATTATTTTGTTAAAAATTATCTACCCCAATACTATATGAAACATCCAGAAACATTTTTCATTTTAATTGATGAAAAAATTGAATTATTTTTATAATTTTATTTGTCATTGTATTCAACATTTCCAGGTATAGCCAGTAGATTAAAAAAAACTGTTTGTTAAGGAAGTTTTACCAGTTTGAGGAAGAAATTGAAAAAAGACATTAATATTCTCTGTTGTATTATCAGAAAATTAACATTGGCACAAAAATAAGCTATAATCATGATTTTGGTTTATACTATAAAAATAAAGATAAACACCTTTGGTTTACACTCTCTGTTGTTTTCACTTGAAGTTGTGTCCATATTGTTATCATTAACAATACTTTAAACTGACTTGCCAACATACTTTTTTTATTGATGTATCATTACAAACCAATCTAAAGATACATTCAAACCATGTGTCCAAAGGCAAAAGTTGTTTCTTGCATTTCAACATTTTTGTATTTTAGAGGCTCTTTGAAAAACTTGGTATTTTACTTGGTTCTCTCAATGCCCCACATTCTTCAATTTCCTTTTGAGAAACAGGGTGTTAAATAGTTACAAAAATATGATTAATTTTTCTTATCATGTGTACATGTTCATGAAGCAAATGTTTAATGAGTTAAAGTATTTACATAATACAAGTTTTTGTTGACTCAGGATTTTCTATTTACTGTTTTATTTTTTGTGTTTATTTCTTTTATGTGAAAATGGTATACGGTGTATAGATGCTGTAAGTTTTGTCTAAATCTGTTCTTATTTTGAATTTGCATTCAATGATTCATTTGAAGTTCAGATTTAGTTTGTTTGATATCATTTATGAAATTTAACAACCTTTATTAGACAACTTTCCCAAGTCAACTTGAAAACTCGTGAGAATTATCTTCAACCCTCCTAAATTCCTAATTAGGAGAGGCCCTTGCTCCAGATGGGGATTCTAAGGGCTGATGATAAATAAATATTAAAAAATTAGACAACTTACTATTCTTTTATATCCAACATTTTAGTTTTTGCCTTCCTTTAGGAAATTTTTTACCTTCTTCAGGTGTTTACATAAATATTTCAGCATCTAGTAACATGCCAAGAATTAGATTCTACAGAAATCTCTCAGAAAAGTTGAATGGTAGACTGGACCAGAGGGGAATAGAGTGGCGAAGTTGGTAGCACTTCAGCGCACTAAGCTGAAGGTCCGAAGTTTGAATCTCAGTCCTGTCTCCCATTTTCATTCAACATAACATAATTGTACATAATTATTATTGGAAAGCATTACCAATCCTTTTCCTCGTGTTATTCAGGAAATCATCTTCCACATGATGTGGTGGTAGTGGTTGAGCTATTTACATTTATCATTATTATCTTTTTAAGTTTTGCAATTTTTTTGTGAAACCATTGAATATTTCAAAATGTTCAAGGGGAAGCACCTCCTGAGGAACCTCTCTTTGATGCTCCTCCAACCCCTACTTCTGTTCTTGAGGCACTGGAACAGAGATTAGCTAAATACAAAAGTGCTGAACAAGCAGCAAAAGAAGAAGGAAACAACAGCAAAGTTCGGCGCATGGGTCGAATTGTTAAGCAATATGAAAGTGCCATAAAAATGCATAAAGCTGGGAAACCAGTACCTGTGGATGAGTTGCCTACACCTCCAGGTAAAAACATTATTTTTTATTAAAGGCTGAGAAATTGGTTGAGGAGTATTAATCATTAAAACTGTATCAAAATATGTCATGGCTGTGCATTTTAGTGATGAATTACCCAAGGTCATTTCTCTATGTATCTCTAAATACCTTAATCTAGAATAACAACATTCTCAAATAGAAATTATTTATTTATTTTTGCAAAATTTATTAAATCATTGTTAAATTAAAAGTTGAGAATATCACTTAGGAATTCTAATTAGGAAAGACTAATTATTCAACAGTAGTTTTGTTAGTGGAGAAGGAAATTTATTTTTCATAAACAGAGTCCAGTGTACTCAGCAAACTTTGTATCAAATGTCACTCAAAAAAGATGTGAAAGTGTCTAGTAGTATGGAAAATTCTTATATTGGTTCTTTTTTTTAAAATCTAGGTTTTGGACCCATTCCTGTTGAGGGAGGTGGACCTGCTGCTGACGTGGTGCCGAAACAGTTGCCTGTTTCTCCAGCTCCAGAAAAACAAGTTCCAGTACCTCCAGTTACACCATCTCAACCTGCAGTCACTGAACCTAGTGCGGAAGGAACAAGTATTACACCAAAAGCTAACAGTGAGAAACAGTAGTTATCTTTTATCAAATATATCTTTTCGTACATCTTTAATTAATCTCAATCACTGTACAACCTTTTCCATGGACTCGTTACTTTTATTGTTTTATATATACATCACAATGTATACAAGCAATTTTTTTTGTAACAGCATTTGATTCTTTAAACAGCATTTTAGTAATAATTTTCCATTTCATTAAATCACACAATCTTTTCAACAGAAAAAGTTCGATTAAAGAATTCCTATTCATAAAAATATAACTTTAATAAAGTTTCGATTGGGCTGAGGGTTGTTTCACCAAATTGTAAACATAGAAAACATACAAAGTAAAATACTTCAGAAATTTACAATGGAGTCTCTACAATTAAAATATATATTGAGTAATGTCGACCACACTCTCCACTTACAATTTTCCTTAAGACTAGTTTCAGGAGCTGTTTCTCCTATCCTGGGCTCCTGTCGACTGATTTTGCGCTGCCGTTGCCAGCGGATGTATGAATTTTGAAATTAAACTGTTTTCTAATTGAAATTTAACAAAAATTATACTGTTTTCACTAAATACGTCCTCTGACCACGGTCAGTTGGCAGAAGCTGAGGATGGGAGAAACCGCTCCAGAAACTAGTCTGAAGAAAATTGTAAATGGAGAGTGTGGCCACAATCACTTAATATATATTTTTAATTATAAATAGAAAAAGAAGTTTTTTCTTTCATTTTGTCTCATGAGATGCTGGTAGAATATTCTAACATTTGTTCTTTTTCTCTCTCCTTTATTTTATTGTGAGGATTTTAAGACTTTACTAATAAAATTGTAGTACCTCCCAAACTTTAGAATTAAATAATGTAATCAGATTAATATTTAATTTATTCTCTAATATGAATTCCATCTTCCTATCGTTATAAATTTGTGTCTCTAATAGTTCATATAATTTCTTATTTAGTATTTTTTTCAGCTTTTAGTATTTTTATTCCTTTGCCTGTCTTTTGATAGTTAGGAAATCACCCCAGTCTCGACAGGAAAAGCAATTGTCTCTTCTCTTGGTGAGACAGAAGAAATTTAAGGAAGCAGCAATAGAAGCTAAGAAAAAAGGCGAGATAAACCAAGCTAAAGAATATCTTCGACTAGCGAAAGGTTTTGATCCTTTGATTGAGGCATCTCATAATGGGTTACCTGTTGATTTGGCATCTGTAAGTTTTCAATTTATTTTTAAAAAATGGATTTTATGCCTAATATTTTAAGTAAATATTGTGAATGGTTGTTTCCAGATTCCTGTTCCACCTGAAAATAAAAAGGAATTAGAAACTGATTTTGACATTGTAACATTAGAAGACTGCATTCCTGGTAGTGATGATGAAATTTATGAGAAACTGGAACAAGACCTATTAAGACAAACAAAGGTAAAATATAATTTGACTAAGAACTTTGTTAAGAAATCTTTTTGTATCGTTATTTTAAAAATTTATCTTTTATAGTTTTCCTACATTCCTTTTTCAGGTTGTGAATGCCCTTTGTTCAAAATGTTGCCCCCTTTCTCGTATCCATTGTTTGATCAAATGACATTTTTGCATAATGTGTTTCCAAATCCCAGTCCCTGCACATCTCTTACATGGATTCTTGAAATGGTTTATGCAAAGTTCTCAAAGTACTGTGTACTCTTGTACTTACGTATATTAAGTGATCTCATTAAACCCTTTAAATTTTACTGCAATTCTACTTTAACAGCCAAAAATTATAAACTTTGGGTACGATATTTTGACTCTTTTTCTGGTAACCCTTATAGAATTCCAGTGGCATGATACTCTAGATTAGTGTGTTCCAACTGGCGGCCCGCAAAACTATTTTTATGACCTGTGAATTTTACATCAAACATTTTACATCAAGGTTGTCATCAAACATTGGGGGGCATAAATCTATGCTCTCAGAATTAATATTCAACATGGCATGTCTTGAGAGAAAATAGAAAATTGTGTTCGGTATTACTCCATCATATATAACAATTTGAAAACATTTTGTTATAATGATAAATATTAAAAATAAAGTAGTATATTACTTAATTTTCTATTTTACTATTTAATTTAATTGAAATAATATGAATTTGTTGTAGAGAATCAAACTTTGCATTACAGACAAATTAATATGTCTCTATAGTATTATTTGGTGGGGAACATTTTGCCAAACCCCATCCTGAGCCAACCAGATCTATGAAAGTGTACAAAAAATGGCCCTGGTCTTAAATTGAACAGCGCTGCTCTTGATCCTTTTTTATATGTATAGTGTTAGTTTGATTAATATAATAGTTTATTCTAGAAATGAGTCAGTTCTGGATCTCCATTACTCTAGTTCGTGACACAGCTAAAAACTGATAGCATAAAAATCTTATATCTGACAACAGAACCAATAGAAACATATTGAAAAATATAAATTGTTTGGAAATAGTGATTCATCACAATAAGATACATGTCCAGTTTTTCAATTTGATTGGATAGTAACTAAAATCAGTTACTTGTGAAGAGTGAAAGAAAAAGTATTATAGATGCCTATTATATTTCTTACTATAATGAAACAATTACTCATAGTCATGAAAATATCTTATAAGAAAATTAGCTTACTAGGTAAATCCAAACCAGTTATACTAATGATTAAGTTGTTTTTAACAAGAGTTAATACAGAATTGTTATTTTACTCATTATCATTACTTGTTAAATTACAAGATCGTGATTAAATGAAATATGATTTTATAGATGTGCTTGACAACAAGGGATCATTTTAAAGCAACTGGTGACATTGCTAGTGCAAATCGCTTTGAGCAATTAGCTGTACACTCTAAAAAAGATCTAGATGCTGTGAAGTGTGCCCATAGAAGAAATGATCCTGTTCCTAAATTTCATTACGAAACTAGATCATTCAATATTGTGCAGTGAGTTTTCATTTTTGTTCTAATATACATGTTATTACACAAAATATGTTATTTATGTTATGTTATATTATAACAAATATATTTTATTATAACAAGGATTAAACATGTTTGACACAAAAACACTTCTGCTTGATTTTGAAAAATTGTTTATTGCAACTTTATTTGTCTTTAGGTGCTGTACAGAATTGGGTGATAATGACTTAGAACTGTCTATCATTCAAGGGATTAACTACAATGTTTCTAATCCAAAAGATGTTGATACTTATGTGAAGTTTGAATTTCCTTACCCTACAGTGAGTTAATTTTACAACACCTATTTTAAGTCATCTTAGAAGTGTTTGTGAAATAGAATTATATAGCTCATTCAGAATGTGTATGCCAGGTACAATTGTGTGCAAACTGAATAAAACTTGTGGCAGGTCACCAGATGTCCTTAAAAATAGGATGATTTTGGTAATTTTTTAGAAACATGACCCAGACTACTTAATTGTTAAATTCGTTATTATATGCCATGTTTAGGAATTAAGCAAAATAGTGTTATCTGCCTGTTTATCAAAAACATGTCTTTAGGTAGTAATTGTACTCTCTGATTTTCAGTGCAAATATTTTAAACACAAGCAAAGTATCTCTTTGTGGATAAACACTGTTAATTGTGTAGACTTGTGTGACTTGTACTTTTGAACCAAGGTGAACCATGCCATAAAAGGCATACAGGAAAGAACCTCACTAGCTTTGCAAGATGTACACAATGAACGAACCTTCACCAAAAATTTATGACCCAGCACTGAAATTTGTTCAGAAGAGAAATACTTTCATTCCTAGAATTATTTTTTAATTGTATTCTGTAATTTTCTTCCATATAAATATCATTAATATATTAATGCTTTTAATTTTTGTCATTGTCTCATATGCATTATTATTCCCGCTGAAACTCAATTTTTGTTGTTGGTTAATTGCAAATGTTCAGTAAAAGTTAAAATATCCTGAAAGTTTTTGAAATTCTATATAGTAATGAACATTTTTTAAAATTATTATTATATACGGGAAAACCTCTGTATGTTTTCCAAGAGATTATACTATATTCAACGCTATATGGAGGAAAACATTTTTTTAAAACTTTATATTCAGACACAAATAATATACCTCGCAATCTCTTTTCGCGTAATCCACAAAAATAAAAACCACTTCCTACTTACAGAGTTTGAGATACTTGAAGTTTAGTTTTTACTTGTGCAATTAATGTGAAAATTCTTTGAAATGTAAATTTTTAAATTTCATGGCTTTTCCTACATCTTGGGAAATGATTTGTAGTGATGCTAATGTCTGACTACTTCCTAGCATTATAGCCACCTGGGGCTCTGTGCATCAACATATTTTCAAAAACTTTCCTCTTCGCTCTAAAATTAAAAAAAAACTGTTTTGGTTTCAGTTAGAAAATCTTAACCAAATTTGAAAAGTATTGGACTGCAAATTTTTTGATATAAATATGGAAAAATCTTTACGTTTACAAACATAATGAACCAGATAATGCCAAAACACAATAAAGAGGAAAATAAGTGGTCTTGTTATCTTTTATATGGCTGGAAATACAGTAAAGAGGCAACATTACATTGTTTCTTTGAGTATTTTATGAAAAACAAAAGAAAGAAATGTGGCAATGTGTTTAAGGTAGTTTCTATTTAACTTTTAATTTTTTTTCTGTTTGAAGGAAACACCGGTAAAAGATCGAACGGGTCTGATCAAAGATACAAATAATCCTCAATATAATCAAACCTTCATGCTTGCAATTCAACGAAATGTGAGGGCATGCCAACGAATATTTAAAAGGCATGCCATAAAACTGGAAGTATGGTCTAGAGGGTAGGTATATTTCTAAGTTGTATGAAATAACTAAAAGATTTAAGTTTTGTTCCAAATCCATTCTGTCATAAGCTTTTCTAGGGTTACGGAAATGTAACAAACATTAATCATGTTACGTCGAATGAAAATGGGAGACGGGACCGGGGTTCGAACCCGGGACCTTGAGCTCAGCGCGCTCATGCGCCTACCGACTGCGCAATCCCGTTCGCCACCCGGGCCCGTCTACCATTCTCATTCAACTTGTGAAACCCAAAGACCTCTGAGGTGGTCTCGTAGAGACTAAACTCCCATTTTCATTCGACGTAACATGATTAATCTGTTACCTGGCGGTGAGGTTCACCGCAATCTAAGAGATTTCTATGTTTGTAACAAACATTGCCTGGGCAAGGGTTTTGCACGTTTCTGTATGGAAAGCACGAATTGATAATTTATACTTTCAGGTCAATATGGCACAGGCTCTGTTGCTTCATTTGTTTGTCAGGCTGTAGGACAGATAATGCTCATAGATCTGATCAGTCCAGGTAACAATCTTTTGGACCTTGATGATGAAATCTGCTTGGAAGTGGTGTAATTCTTCTATTGAGATGTTTTGAAACAACATTTTCAATCTATGCTTCACTTGGTGTGGGTTCTTGCTACATTATCCTCCATTTCCATAATCTACTTTGTTTTTTGTGTTGTCTGTTGTACAATACCTTTCTTTTGTTTTGCATGGAAGCATTTTTGTATAAACTATTTGTACATTTTTGCACTTAATTATTTTTAATATAAAATTTTTGTAATTTTTAATTGTTGTTATTTTTTATTTGCCGGAGAAATAATGTTCATTTAGTCATTCAGAATACTGTATCATTAAGTATTTATCATTAATACAGTGTTATTTGTTAAATTTCTGAAATTTGTTTCCAGTGGTTTTTTCCGAAGTGACTCATTAATCGGAACTGCTACTGTCAAACTGATGGCTTTGGAAACAAAGTGCGTTCTTCATGATGCATTTGATGTGAGTATGTCGTCAATCATCCATTCATTCATCAAATGTGACCTTGAATAGTCTCTTTACATTTACAAACATTCATAGTAAAAGAAAAAAACCCTGATTTTTACCTTATTTTCTCATTAACTTAGGTACTCAGTGCTCTGCAACATTATGTGTGCAAAGAAATAAGCTTTTATTTTATTACCCTACTTTCACATTTCCTTGCTTTATCACCAATCTCCTTTAGATTCCTTCATTTTAAGTTATAATAGTATCATAAAGTACTGAAAATTGTGTAGATCTCCACCATTGTTATTTTGCTTAAGTTGAGCAGTCAATTAAGTAACATTTCTCAGATTATAGAGATACTAAATTCTTAAATTTTTCAATTCCACACTCTTATACTTTCCTCCGTTTTACATTTCATTTCTTCTTGTTTCTTGAAAAGTGGTAAGACTGTAATAATATATATGAGAGTAATAACTGTATCTCATAAACATGGTTGTTTTCAGCCCTATATTATCTTTTGTTAAAGAGGATAAACGTACTTTCTCCTTCAGTATAATTCAGTTTATTTAAACCATCTACACTAATGAAAACATCTAACAACCTAACAAACACGACTTCTTTCTGTGATATTTGAGTTTATATCGTCAAATGTATATATGTTGTGAACAATGTCTTAGTTAAAATGATTAAAGTATCAAGTTAGTTAACTTATCATTCATTATTTTTATTTTCATTAAGATTAATTATTTTGTTTTATTTGTAGCTCATGGATGGCCGTCGAGCTGTGGGAGGCAAAATAGAAGTGAAAGTTCGTATTCGCAATCCTATTCTCACAAAACAAGTGGAGCAAGTTCAAGAGAAATGGCTAGTAATTGATCAGTATATATAATATTACTGTTTCTACTGATATCTTCAGATTTTGCTTGCAGATTCAAGACAGTAGGGGAATGGGTACTTGTGTTCATGTGATGATTCTAAATGTGATAAGTTTTTTTTTATAGTTTACTTACAATTTTGAGAGTGACTATATGCACATGATGAGTCAAATTCAACTTACCATAATACTTTTCTAACAATAATTTTTTACATTAATTTAATTTTAATTTGTTTTATTGAAATAATTATGTTGTTAATTAATAACGTTCTTGTAAATGTTATATATTTTAATGTTACAATTATGAACGACTGAAAGTCCTGTACAGCTATTGTGAGTAGTGCCTATGCCAAAATCATTATTGAAGTGTACTTGTATTATTTGTACATTGATCAAATATAGTTATTATTTATTCTTATCAAATGTGACTTTAAAAAGTTATTTTAAAATTCTGTTTTAATTACAGGACATGATACATTCTCAGTTCTGCTCTTGACTACTCTATGTACTGTGATTTGTAATTTTTAATTGAATCTAATTGAATAGTGGCAGTAACATACCTTTGATAGGAAGTAAAATACTTCAGGAATATACAGTGAAGTCACTAAAATAAAATATTGAGTAATGTGGGAAATACTCGCTATTTATATTATTTGCCCAGAACTAGTTTCAGGGTTGATGATGGGAACAATAGCTTCCAAAACTAGACCCAAGTTACTTCTAAAGTAGTGAATGTGTCCCACATTACCCTATTAACACTGTTATGTTGAATGAAAATGGGAGACGGGGCCGAGATTCGAACTCGGGCTCATGTGCTTACAGACTGCGCCATCCTGTTCGCCTCCGGGCCCGTCTTCCATCCTCATTCAACTTGCGAGACCCAAAGACCTCTGAGGTGGTCTCATAGAGACTACAATATGAGGTGACTCCCTTAGGAAGTACTTTGTTTTGGGTAGTATTTTCCAATTCTGATTCACAACACACACAGAAACCTCTCAGATTGTGGTGAACCTCACCGCCAGAAAACAGATTAATTATGTTATGTTGAATGAAAATGGGAGATGAACGGGATGGTGCAGTCGGTAAGTGCATGAGCACGCTAAGCTTAAGGTCCTGAGTTCGAATCTCGGTCCCATCTCCCATTTTCATTCAACATGACATAATCAATCTGTTACCTGGTGATGAGGTTCACCACAATCTAAGAGATTTCTACCTATTAATACTGTTTACACTTTGTATTGACTTGAAGCCTTTTTCTTCCTTTTTCTTTATCAGACTTAAAGTCCAATAGAGAGACAGAGTGACACAATAAAGAGATGTGCAATCAATCCTGAAAGAGGAGGATTTTGTCAGACTTAATGCTCATTTGTGTTTGGACCCTTTGATTGAAGTTGATATGATGGTCCTTTGTTTGCTTCCATATTGTCCTCCATATGACCAAAAGTTTTCAACTGCTTTTTTGACAGTAAATTATTACTATTATCGGGATTTGAAAACCGCTACTGTTAGGGGTATACTGTCAAATATTAGATTTAAATTGAATTTTTCATGTAGATGACTTTGACACTTCAGAATAAAATGACTTTCTTTCCTTCGAGAATTTATGATATTGAAAATTATCTAAAGCTTGTCGGTAAAATTAAAAGTTATTTTTCATTCTCCATCATGTTTGTTCAAGTGTTCAATGAAATTATAATTAATATTTTACAATAAATTCTGTACAGAAATAACAATGATATAGCAGTAATGAATATACTTTAACCCATTAACGCCCAGCGATCTGTTTATAGATCAGCCAGAATGGTTATACATTTCTTAAAACTAACTTCACTTTAAAAAAATTTGGACTTATGTTCTAAGTATTTTGTAGTTTGATAGATGTGTAGGAATGAATACATATGTTTTAAGTATGATTATTGATACTTTAAAAAATAAAATAATAAAGTCGTCATTGAGTTCTTTGTGCAGAGTTAGTAAAACTTTTCATTTCAGGAATTTTGGACTTCTGCGTATTGCTAAACATGTTTCTCTTTGTTGCTATACAAAATAGGAGTAATTCAGAGAAATGGTGCCTGAGATATCACTTTCCAAAAACTGCTGATCTATTTATAGATCGATGGGCACTCTGCACTTCGGGTGTAGGGAACTTAAGGAGCATTGCTGCTTGCAGATGATGTGCGTAGAATAGAGTCATAGGGCAGTTGTGTGTCCTTTGTTCCTATGTAGTGTATGTTCTGTGTGAACATTTTCAATGGAAATATATATGACAATATCTCTTTTATTTGCATCCCTTTTGCATTGGAAAGGTCCCTTTGTTTTATTATTTGCAGTGACAGACGATGATGGAAGTTACAGATGATGTGTTAGTTTACTTCAATAAAAATGATGTTCCAGGACCTCCACTAGTGCATAAAATGAAAAAAAACAAACATGTTTATGTACTATAGTTACATTCCATAAGTTATGTGCGTGCAATTCATATTCATTTTTGACATTTTGTTTCTCAGACTATTAGGAGAAAGACTAAATAAAACAAAATAAACTGATAGCAAACATACCTCTCACAAAAATCAGACCTGATTTACACAATACAGGGGGTAAACAAAAATCTGGCACCTGTGACACTCAAAATAAACTGAAAAAACTAAAGGTTTTGACTCCATTGCAACTAACGGAGATGACCCTGTATTATGAAGACATTTTGGAGATTATTTTGTTAGAGTCTGTTTACTATGTGACTGCGTCAAATAAAGTACTTTCAATCCTGATGAACATATATTATTTCTCGGAATTCTTCACCTTTATGCATCATTTCAGTAGTTTGGAATTTCCAAACAGAATTTCTCAGTCAACGAAATAATCGTCTCAATAGGCAAAAATAATTCATTAAAGGGAAGCTGATTAGATTGGCAACAAGTCATGGCTTTCCTGTAGAATTTCCCAGATGATATTGCTAAAATTTTGATTTGCATTGTGAAAGAGTCAGAACATACATGTAAAGGTGATGATAGCATAAAAGATTTACGTATGTTCATCGAAGTATGCGGCGCACCTCTTTGACATCTCAAAGAAATGTGCATTTAGAAATGCGCTTTGATGGAATGGGCCATTATGTAGGGAAAAGGAAGGGTCAAAGACACTGCCAATTTCAAAACAGTTCAGAATGGCCTCTGGCATTCTGTCAAAATGCAAAGTTAGTATATCAAAAATGTTTTGAACAAGACCACATCATGTAGAAAGATGCATCGTTTTAATCAGAAAGGGAAGTGAAGTTTTGTGACAATACAGTGCATTATTTATAATCAGTTTACTATAAAATAAATAAATTTTGCGTGTTGCATACTTAATGCATCATTAATCTATTTATAGATCAGCTTATTATCGATAAACGAAATGTAAAAATGACTTTTTGTTGCCATTTTTATCGTCCTACAACCTCCTGTGACTAACTGTATAGATATTAAGCGAATTAAGGATAAAAAAATAATTTGGGTGTTAATGGGTTAAGGAGACATTTCAAACATAGCCCATTGTAAAGAAAATTAGTCTGTAATATTAAAAGTTTACAATTTTAATTTTTTTTTTCTTCATAAGTAATTAAAGATAAATTATTCATTTAAATATTTTTGAAACACTGCTTTATTTTATTTTATTTGAATTGCTCAACAATAAGTTAAACCCTCAACACATGTTTCTGGTGTTAAGATGTGTCTCTCTTGACAATATTTTTAGATTATTTTTAATTTTGAAATTAATATCTTCCATTTTGTTACTGATATGTTAATTCCTCACAATGTTGCAACACTGTTCCATGTCTTATAAACCAGTCAGTATTTCTTCAGATTTTTTATCAAAATTGATTGTTTGGTAGCTGTAGACAAGATTCAAGAATTTATTTCCTGGTTCTTTTGTGCAGGAGGGAACAAAATTATTAATTTAAAATTAATCCATATATTTTCATCTAGCTTTTTTCTTTTATGAAGTTCGTGATACTTGTATTTTCATTCTTTTTTAAATCAGTATTGAGATCTAGTAAAATTAAAGCAGAAGTCATATAACATTTTATTGACATACAATTATTTGTAGTTAAAAATATTTATAGATATCCTCAACATAAAGTCAATGTTGCAACCCCAAATTCTGAATCGTGATATGAGGTAGGGTAGCAACATTTCAAATTGTGTTCTCTTCACTATCTTCTAGAATTAGTAATATAGGGAGGTTTCTTAAGCATGACACCACTATCAAGCAAATACTGGATTAAAATGTAGCAATTTCGTGAATGTATCCCGAAGTCCGAAATATATTCAGATCATAACTGAGCAGGTATGTAATAGAGCAGAAATGCATGGGAATGGTGCTCCCTTTCTCACCAGACTCCCAGACCTGATGTTTGACTACCGCCGATCTTTATGATAGAGATCAGTAATGGCACAGTTGGCTATTTCACAGGGTGTATTGGAGTGGGAGGGGGTGGGAGCTACTCCTCCACTGTTCTGTCATGGTAGTGGTGATCCTTTTCATATGGCAGGCCGTATCAATGTATTCAATTTTTAAATATTTTTTACCTTGTATCTTTCAATCTTGTTATAATGTATTACTCAGTAACAGGTGAGAATAAGTATACAATAATAATGATATCTGCCATTTTTTGACTTATTACTGATTTAAATTGCAAAAAATAATACCATTTTGGGTCGACTTACCATTGCATAAATTTAAATAAATCAATCCAGAATTAACCTATTTAAAACATTAGAGTAGCATTGTCTTCAAAATATAAGCTCTCATATGACATATCACATGAACTTGTTTTAAAATAATGTTCATATTTAAAAGTTTAAAACTTAATTTTTTTAAATTAATAAGTAACACGAGTGTGTCCGTTTGTTTGCTACCTGATCACGACTATACCACTGAATGGATCGTGATAAAATTTGGCAAGAATGTCCAGAATGAACATAGGCTAACTTTTATTTTTTTAATGTGTGATAAGAAATGGTTTTTGATAATAAATGTCGATGAAATCAGAAAATAAAGGTATATTTGCTTGTGCTGCCTAAATGGTTTGATATAGGAGACAACTATGAATGGCAATATTGTTTGCCTCAATGAGTTCTACAAAAATGTACGCGACATTATATGTCGGTCTTTAAAAATTAATCTAAATTATCTAATTCAATCATCAAAATTGTTTCTTTGTTTTGGCATTTCACATAGATAAAAAAATATGTGTAAATCGTTAAATTTCGACGAGTAGTTAAGATTTTACAAGAATCTGAATGAAATTATGCAACCGCGTCATGCCTCGGAAGCGAAAAGCGCGGTTCGCGCCACATGGTGCAGTGTATGCAGTCAGGTATTGTATTAAATTTGAATTATTATGAAGTTGAAAAGTTAGGATGCAGTACATGTTTAAAAAAAGTAAATTTTGATATTACAATATACATAGATTCTATTTATCCCTGAGTAAAAAAAGATTAGTCTTATAATCTAATCAGCTAGATATTTTATAAAAAATATCTTTCATAAATAAGGATACTCTTGCGTTTAGGCCAAGTAAAACAATTTTTTTTGCTATGCCAATGTTTCAATATATTTTATATCTACTTCAGGGCTAACAATCCTAAAGCATGATTACACTGTTATCATCCCATACCAATCACAACACCAGTCCTGCACACATCCTTCTCCAAAACCCACAATCATTTTACTACAATTCTTCACACCTACACACATCCTTCCAACCAACAAACAATACCACAATACCATAGAGTGACATATAAATAGAGGCAACCGTCTCTGCTGCAGATTGACCTTGACAACATGAGACAGAAGATACTGTGAGATTTATAAAGTCTATGAGCAAGACCTAGTTAGTTGCTCGAATCTCGCAGATGGGCGAGTACTCTAGAAACCGTGAAATATGGCTGCTCTATGTTCTTTTTCCCTCGTAGGAGTGGAAATCTATGACAGCGAAGTAAGTTACATGTTTGTCCTATGAAGTCGTCCTTTTACATAGATTTTATTAGTTTTTGTTGGTTTTATTGGGAATATTGATTTTTTTCCTAAGTAGAAAACTTTCTTTTATTATCGCTATATCTATCTCTTTTTAAGGATGTGCCCCCTGCTCCCTCACCCCTTTGAATCCGCCCCTGGTACCTGATGACAGGAGAGGATCTCACGTTGTGTATTGAAACGGTAAGTGTGCAAGTGAACAAAAATTAACCAGAACATTGATTGTTATTTAGTTGCAGTTATTTCAAAATAGTGGAAAATCTATATTAAAGAATTATGCTGTGATTGCAGGAGATATTAGCGTATATGTCAATTGGGGGCAGAGTTCCAGTTTCGCTGCTGCTGTCATTTCCTAGAAAAGTGGCCATGGCGCTCACTTCAAAATATAAACTCTTTGGAGTTCTTACAATTCATTCCTCGCAAGTCTCAAATAAGTCTTGACTAATGTGCAATTCAATTTCAAATGATCTTCACTACTCAAAATGTATTCATATCGCAGGAGTGAATGTTTTTTAAACGGTATGCAAATTCATCAGTTTCGAAATTCATCAGGAGATTAGTGTTCATTGTGAAAGTGAACAGTGAAGCCTAGCAGCTCAGAAGACGTCACACTTCCCTGGTTTTCACGCAGATCACTTTCCAGCTGCAAGGTAAGGCCTAGTTTTCCTCTTCGTTCAAGCTGATAATAATTTGTAATATATCGGCCATAACCTTCATCGTTCATAATTTCGTATACATTTTGTTTTAGTGTAAATAAGTAGGTGAGCTTTGGACGTGTATTTTTCAATGCAATGCTGTGATCTTCCTTGAGATAATACCGCTTTAAGTTTTCGCTATTGTTAATTACTTTGACTAGTTGACTCAAAATCAAGTCATCTTTCATTATTTTATTATATCTAAGTGTCAACGAGAACATATGTCCAGTGGCGGATCCAAGGGAAGCACAGGGGCACGTGCAAAGGGGTAACGTAATTTTTAAGGGTTATTTTCTAAAACTGCAATTAAAGTTAATGCGTTATTGCAATTTCAAGAAGTTAATTTTTTTAAATCCGCTGGAAAGACCTTTATTTTTCCTGGTATTTTTCTTTATGGACCCATCCAATTCGCCCTTGCACATACATGACCATAGCTCAACCATTTTCAAAACGTGTGCATTACACATACATATTTTATCTAAGTTCTTTGAAAATAGATCTATGTAATAGAAAGATGGTCGTATAATAATGGCCGATGGAGCGCATCTCCCAACCGTCAGTGCTAATGAACAGCAATGCGGAGGCAGCGGGTCGGTTTGTCTAGCCAGCCGCCCGACGGTGAAGTACATGCCGCAAGTGTACTGAGCATTTTGGGGGATTTTTTTATTTTAACTTTTGAGTCGTTTGAAGGATTTGAGGAGAGAGGGGTATTTTCCAAGAGTTGTAATTTATTCGCACTACTTACTGAATATGCATTAGATTTTTTTGAAATTTTGCTCCAAAGCGTGCATAGGAGGTATTGGAATTATCGACACGTTTGCTGAATTTTGGGAAGGCATTATTCGCGACTTTTTAGGGGGTTGGGATTTTTGGTATTACAATTTTTACGTCATTTTCATTTGTATTTGGAGGGATTTTAAAATAATAACATTTTAAAGAATTCTTCGAATTTTAGAAATTTTGTTTGCCAAAGAAGTGTGCACTGGGATTTGGAATTATCGTAGGTATCACGGAACTTAGGAAGGCATTCTTTGAGACATTTGGTAGAAATATTCTTTGTAAGCCACTTTCTATTATCTATTCTATTAAGATGGAGGAATTTCTGTGCTACAACTTTTAAGCCATTTGAAGAATTATTAAGGGTAGTTTTTTTAGAGTAAAACTTTAGTTATGCAATTTGCTGAATCAGCATGAGAAATTTCGACGCTTTTTTTGCAATTTTTCGACGTCACTGAGCTTATTGTGAAATACCGATATCGTGTAGATCTGAACTCAGTCGACATGAAACAAACATAACACTAGCACCCCTTGGGTGGGTGGGTGGAAATGTTTATGGATTAAAAGAATTGAAAATTAATTTTGAAATATAAAATATGAAAATCGCATCGGATCCATAGTATTAGGGTTAATGAGATGTTTAAACTACCGACGCCGCGAAGTTTAAGTTGAGATCACATAGTGGCACAGCATCCTTAGAGCTGGGGAGGGAAGGGTGAGCCATTGTAACATCGGGGCCAGTATAGATTTTGAAATAACATTTTCAAGCACTGTGCTCGCCGGAAATTCCAAAGGCGATTAAACCAGGCCCGTCGCCGCCCAAACAAGGAAAGGTGCGCGTTTAAGACTCCTCGTATTGTGAAGAGGCAGAACTCCCTTCTACTTCTGAAAACTGAGATGAACGCCCCGGAGAAGGAAAATGAGTGTGTATGGAACATTTCAGCAGTTGACAGAAATAGTGTTCATCCGAAAAGGCAGTTTTTCTCGGAAGCTGAGGAGTGACCAAGCCGAGGTGGGGTGTTGGGAACGGTGGCGAAGAGGTAGTCACGTGACCTCCGCCTCGATATATATTGGAGGGATTTCAGCTCCTAAGTGACTTTTATACTGG
>NNCF01129875.1:1555-72713 GCA_002313205.1 Laupala kohalensis | reverse complement strand
AAAATTAAAAAAAAAAAAAAAAAAAATTGGCCGCTAAAGCTTTATTAATGTTTGTCTGACCCATGTAAAGTGTAAACCAATCTTTATTATTAAAAAAAAACAATTATTGGGATCAGTAAATAAACCAGAGGCTACAATAATTATACGGTCAGTAATAGGAAGCACTGAAAAGGGCCAGTCTTTAATGCAGTATTTTCATCAATACATTGTAATTAATTGAAAGCCCATATACACAGCAGTAAGAATAGGATTATTTGTTGAGAATATATAGTTAAAAACTATCACATATAATCAAACTTTCTCTCTATTATTGTATGGAGTATATTTTTACTTTCCCATATACGTATTATATAGAAAGTATAGTAATCGTGAAAAAAAAATCGAAAGTCGGAAGTTTCCGTTTTGGTGATCCCTGATTCTGAAAAAGTGGTTTTTGGCATAACGTCCGTCCGTCCATTTGTCCGTCTGTCCGCAGCGATTCTGAGTAAACGGATGAATCAATATAATTCGCATTTCGTATTTACGGTAGAATATAATTGTTGTCGATGCACGTGCTCTATTTTTTTCTACTTTAAAACAAAGGGTGTTTCACATGAAGGTCAAAGTACTCTTTGGAATGTTTCTCAAAAACGGCTCAACGATTTTGCTTAAATTTTCTGTACGTAAAGTACAAGTGAATCGCACTTTTTAGAAAGGAACTAAGTCAAAATATTCTATTTCTATTTCCATTACTCACATAACTAATCAAGAATAGACGGAATCAACAATGAAGAAAGGAACTTTGTCAAGCCTCTTACAGGAGTAACAGCGTGTTAGTATTTACACTAAGGCAAAGAAAGGAACTAAGTCATAGATTTAGTACATATATTTACCTTGTCAACAGTTTGAATGGGAACACTATCGATAGCGGATCAGATGGAAAAGAGATTGAATATCTTGTTCCAAACTTAGCATAAAGAAGGTACATGGTTTGTTTTTGGCAAAACATCCGGAAACTGCTGTGAAATATGAACTTTTTAGAATCTACTTTGTTCATAGCTTTAGATACCGATTTGGACGACCTCAAATATATGTATGCGGCACTTATGATGAACTTCATATTAAACACCACACCTATGAGACAGCAAAAAAGTCTGCTGAACGTCATTTAGTCATTAATAAAAAACAGTTTGTTTTACAAAACACTACAAGAAACAATTCATCTTGTGTCAACGAAAATGTGACTGGCATTGCTTTTGATTTTATGCAAAATCTCCCCCTCCCAAATTTACCAGTGCATGAAGTGATCCATATGAGGCAATTATGGATTAATGTCTTCGGCATTCACGATCTTATAACAAACAAATGTGTGCTTTAACATGTATCATGAGGGCGAGTCTCGAAAGGGGGCCAATGAAGCTTGTTCTTTTCTAAACGATTATTTTAAAGAGTTTGTGTCTCAGGAAATAGACACTGTCCACTTGTTCTCCGATGCCTGCCCAGGACCAAATAGAAATCATACTATGATTATGTTTTGTCTTGCTTTGACCGCTTCACGAAGGTTCAAAAGTGTGAAACACTTTTTTTCCCCGTATGAGGAACTTATGAACCTTTAAGAAGGCTATTAAGAAGATAATAGAGTGAGTACAATGGAAATTATCTTAAACAGCAAGAAGACTGTTTTAGTAAGACATCAGGACTCCGATATCCCTATTCTAGACTTTGATAGATGGTGGCCCAAAGTACTTCAAAAAGAATACTTTGTCGGAAGAAACTGCAAACTGTCCACGAAATCGAAAAGTGAACTTTACTCTATCATTGTTTAAAGAATTCACATACACATGAGAAAATCCTGGTTTTCTTACATCTCGAACATTCATAAAGAGCATTGTTCAAAATACGTTTCGGCTGGGGAAAGGAAATTCAACGAACTTCTCCATAGAATCAATAAAGGCGTATTCAGAAAGAACAGTTGGTGTTGATGCCAACAAAATTGCAGACTTATGGAAGCTTCTAAAGTATTTAAGTAATGAAGATGCTAAGGAGTTTTATGAGAACATTATTTCAGGTCCCATATTCACATGTTCTAACCTAGAACATAATGTTAAGATGACAAACATAACTTTCTCTTAAGCTTGTATAAAGTTTATTAATGCTATAATTTAAATTCACTTGTTGGTTAAAAATAATAATGTTCACTTTTGTTCAATAAAATATATTTCGTCCAATTTTTTCTTGTTTGCTTGAAAAAAAGTACTATGTACAGTGAAGAAAGGAATTAACTCAGATTTTTTAAATATTAATGTTAGGTTCGATAATGAATGTTTCGTCAGTTTCTTGTGAGCGTGTAATTATGATCTATTATGTTATTATTTTAAAAGAAATAGAAATTTTATTTATTGATAATTATTTTGAAAAATCAGTTTTTTCTCCCTCCGGGAAAGTAGTAAATTTTGACAGTTCCTTTCTAAAAGGTGCGATTCAATTAGTATGCATCACATACGCATTAGCGGTATTTCGCTTGAAAGTTTGGCATAGACACAGTAAAATAATTTATGTCTGTTACACTTACACATTAGTTTACTGTTCCAAGAAGCTTGAATAATATTTAGCTGTGTAAATGGACCAAGCAAATGTAGAATACGCTTTTCGTAAACTGAAATGAAAGATATGATGATAAAATACATAGGACAGCAAACGCAATGCAGATACGAAAATACATCAATTTCCGCCTACTACGAAAGTACATTTACATAACACTTTTACGATATTTATAAGATTGATATGTCGCTATATGTTTTAAAATAATATTCTGAATATTTATTTTACTTTCGAATTTCAAATAAAAGTAATAAGTTCATCTAGCGATTTTGAGCATGAGTAGGGCAATGGAAGACGACCATAAAATAGAGGACCATCCAGAAATCACCGTTCAACTATAGAATATTTTTAACACTATGCTCCAGATGGAGAAATGTATATGAGAAAGTTAATTGTATCGGGAATTGAATCCGGGAGTTTAAATTGGTTTCTTCCCGACCGTTTCATACAATTACACGTTTTGTATAAAAAGATATATCTATAGTAACTACCCTCCCACCTACAAGTAATTTGTGACTCCCATGAAGTGCCCATGGACAATTAATTGTTATTACCCCATATAGGACACTCTTCATGAGTGATGAGTTCTAATAGGTGAAGGTTGTTATAGACAATTTCAGTTTGATAAATATATTTCAAACTGTATACAACGTATTCTGGACAAATAAGTATACACACGAACATGGTTCAAATAAATAAATATATAACATTGCTTCCTCTTTAATTTAGAATTAGATTTTGTATTAAGTTCGGTTGTGTGTGAAATGCCACGTTATACTCTTGCAGGTGTTTCAGTTTAATGCTACGTTACAATTTGATAGGATTTCACTCATGGTACTAGACTCCGTAGTTGCTATTTTTGCTTCTAGAGCGCAGCCAGTGAACCTTTAGAAGTTCCACTCAACTGTTGAGCGCTCGCGAGCAATGAAACAGTGAAATCCTATCAAATTTACAATCACTAAAATTCTTGTACCAAGATAGCATTAATTTCCATTTGTTATGTTAGTTCATAATAGTAGTAGTAGTAGTAGTAGTAGTAAAAAATACCATTGCCGTTCTCCATAGCCGTTCACTCATTTTCTTTCTTTTAAAACTCTGTGGTACTATAGTACGTACAAGATTTTATGGATGATATTTATAAGACGACCTTTTGTTAATTAATCAGATTTCGTGTTAAGTTGGGTCTCACCATCTCCTAGCATATACCACTCTATATACTAAAATCAATACAAACAAGAATTCAGTATTCCTCAAATCCGAACTCCATAAATCCGATATCCTGGAAATCCGAACACAAAACAAACTTCTCAAAAAGAGCAGTAGTGAATACGTTAGTTTTTACAGGAGCTGTTGTCATTCAAGGTCAGTCATTTTGATCTTGTTGTCGCGTTCTTTCTCCTTCTTTCCGCGGACAAAGTAGCATCTGCAGAAATAACCTTATCTTGTTGGCGCTAGTAACGAATAATATTGTATCAGCCAACGATCGTTACAAAGATGCAATAAATTAAAGCATTCTTCGCTTCCTATGATGATTTTTTTGTTGCTCTGTGGAATCGTCTCTCTCTTAAGATACGTTTCCTCATTTCATTATCATACACAATGTAGATCATGACTAAAAATATCCTGATGGCGCGATTGGTTTGGCAATCGAAATAAAATCAGTGTTCACGAAATTTTCAAATGCAGAAGACGTGGAAGGATTTTATTGAAGGCTTTACACTTGGATGGCAGTCTGACTCTTAACGCACAGTTTTTTATTTCCAAAGAGAGAAAGTAAAAATTGAGAAAAAAACTTATGAAACAAGCGTTACATGTATTATAATATACTCTATTTTTTTTCCTGTGTATGAGATTGGGCCCTAGTCTATACATTATCTATTTTATTTTCCTTTCTCCTTCCCTGTCTGAACATAGAAGATATACCATGTTTTAAATATTGATATATGCAGCTGGTGAAATGGTCTGGAATATTGTGTGATGGTTGTTATTTTCAACATTGTGTTACGCAAAACTATAAAATATGTATAGAAAAATAAATATGGATGTTCTTATAATTCTTGGGTTTATCTGATAAATTTGATAATTCACTACATTATTCAATTGACTTAAAAAACATTAATCTATATGGGTGATCCGCAATTAGTTCTTCCCGTTGATATACATCTTTGACGATTGTATTCTCTTAAGAAGATAATAATTGTTTCTTTTGCCTAATTATCCTAGTCGTTTCTCGTATTGAAAAATGCTGCAACAAAGAGCACAATTTCCCAGTTCCTCCATAAACACATTATCATCATTTGTCCGTAAAATATTGAATATATTTAAGTGCTCTAATGAATTTTAGCGACCTCATTCCGAACAATTTAAATGAGAAAACAAAAGTAAATACGAATTTAAAATTGGGAAGAAATGCAACAACAAATAGCAAGAAAAAAAAATTACAATTTAGATTTCATTCTTTAATTGACTCCTTAAAGACGACGCTAACTGTAATATAGGTGGTTTAACTAATTCTCTCTGCTCATGATCAGATTTGCAGTGGAAGCTTGATAAATATATGACGGCTGATTGAAAATATATGGCTGACAGCACGGGGTCCCGAGCTGAGTTTGGCATTACTTGTGCGAGGCTCCTTCCTTTCTCTTTCCTGGCCTTCCTTGGTCACCTCTTGTTCTTTTCGATCCCGACGCTAGGGTATCTTTCATTTTCCTTTCTTTTTTTAATTTTTTAAAAAATTTTGTAATTTGTGTAATGTTTTGAGATATGTTGATATTTGAGTTTTAAGTTGGTATAGTTGAGTTGTTCGGCGAGTCCCACACGCGGGGAGAGTCATGTTGGCTCTCCCTAGTGCGTAACTGCATTTTCCCTATCTGTACCAGATTTTAGGGCTCTAATGACCTAGATGTCGACGAGCCGTAAAGCCCCCCCCCCAAAAAAAAAAAAAATGTTCGAAAGCTTGTCAAATCCTTAATTCACCGATTCGTTCCGATCTTGCTCAAAATGTCAAATCACGTCTCTACAAGACCTCGTTAAGTGGTACTCTGTGTTATAAACAGTTATTGATAGGGTTGACTATGTGAAGTAAATTTGCTGATAATATTGTTGTTTAGCATGAACAAATGTTTATAACACAGAGCTTGTTCCATACGCTCAGTGAATAAGTCATCAAACATGGATGTGCTGAAGTCTTTGAACGATAGAAGATGAATATGGAAAACCCTTTACGGAGTTGGTTGACGTAGTGGACATGTAAGTAAAAGAAGTGTTATTCTTGATTATGTTGTTTATTTATACTTCCAAAAGGATAAAATCTTTTCTTTTAATCTTCCTTAAATATCTTAATTGCATGTGCTATGATTTTATGAATCCTATAGAAGTAATATTTTTAATGGTACCGGGGAGTAATTCGTATCTTATTTAAGTCTATTGAAATTCCTTTTAACTATGCATATTCATATTATTCGGGTAGCATTCTTCCGGAGACAATATTGGTTGGTCAATACTATATTTTGTCAAATGTCCTAGAAAATATGTCTGTTTCATGCTAACTTGATTTCAAAGAAAAGTTTTCTGTCAAAACACAAAAATGTTAATACAATAATATTTTCTTACGTTTGTTTGAGAGTATAATATCTCATTGCTAGTAGAAATGCGGAGATTTTTGGGGTTGCCTTCATAATCTCCACGTTATCGCAATTTTCTGTGAGCTCACAACTGGTAACTTTTGAACAAGAAACTTTCATTCATGCAAATGGGTTGATCCCAGTTATTTATTACGTTTTCTGCCAATTACTGCAGCAAACAAACGTCGTAATTTTTAAAATAGATATTATTTTGTTTGCATTAGTGATATATACATGGAGTCAAAAACCGTGTGTTGACTCTGTTATGAGCTAGGGGTAGATAAGAAATATTAAAGAACTTGTACATTGTATTATAAAATTTAGATCGGAGCAAATTAGATAAATTTTGTATCATAAATGTTTTATTGTTTTGGGTTTTTTAATTTACTGAGAGGTATTGGGAGCATTGGCGTACGCGGAAATGAAACAGGGGTGAGAGTCGGACTTGAATCTTAATTGTACATACGTTAACCTACTCTTCAAAAACGTATAATGCAGCTTATAATGCATGACGTGTTATAGTGATTCTCTGTACCGATGTAGTATGGGTGTATGAATGTGCTGTTGGGAGAGAGTGGACTCAACCCTAGGGCTATTAGCTATAAACAACCCTAGGGCTATTAGCTATTAACCCTAATAACTATTAACAACTCCTCCCCTTCCCCCTTCCGTGCATCACAGACAGGAATTGACTATTCAGTTGTCCATGAACAAAATTGACGACAAGTTGGATACTAATACGACCTTCGACGTCATCAAACTTTAAAAATTTTACATCTTTAACCCAATTTGTTAACCGATGGGTTTTCCAAACTTATTACCATGCTAGTCTCATATGGAACAAACACATTTCAGAATAAAAACATTTCGGACGATGTTAGAAATTCCATATTTTTATTAGATCTTGTAGATATTCTTTTGGTACATAACTTTGATCCGTCCACCTTGATTATTTCCGTTACGTGATCAATTGAGTACTAAATATACTGTAATTAGGATGTTGACTTTCTTCCTAGTGGAAAAAACACTTTCAAAAAAAAAATATTTTGGAAAGTTCCTTGGCATATGACGCCGTCGACGAATAGGAACTCGTCGTTGGCTGTGATGGCAAAACAGGTCGGTCATTGGCTTTACGCCGTCACCACGGCCATAGACCTGTGTCCGAAATACCTGGTCGCCTGCTGCACCTCTGTTTACTCTGGCGCCTCCACTAGTTGTGTGCTTCATCGACCCACAGTGAGGCTAAACCATGGATGCATTGGTTCAAAATATCTCTCTACCTGCAGTTGTGAAATATATCAAGAAAATAAAAAAAATTATAAATTTATCATCAAAAAAGCATCTACAATCAACTGCATATGACCACGTGGAGGACGATCAACTAATTTACTCTCCGGAAGCAAACAAGGATCCGTATGATTAAAAACTATAGATTATTCGGGAAATATTGTTTATATATCGTAACTAGTAAAATAAATAAATTCGAGATTTAATATTTCAGTAGATGCCGCCCCTAAACTATAGAGCGTTGAAAAGAAATCCGCCTCTACCCGAAGGAAAACCGGAGAAAAATCCGGACCGGGAAGGGGCACCATATAAGCATGCAGGAAAATAGTTTTGAAATTATCAGTTATTTTGAAGTACTGCGTCAATCGCGTGATGAAATACGAGACGAATTTAACTATTATTGAAGCAAATAAATCTTTTACAAGCACTGGTGCGGAAGGAGATTTTAAACCGCGGCTTTGAAGAGATTCAATTTTACTAATATATTTTGTGTCTGAGGGAAGGGAATTGTATAGAACGAATGATGTAGACCTTTTTGGTAGATTTGCCTCTTAAGTCTACCAACTATGCTAGTAACATAATTTATTTATGACCATACTTTTCTCAGCATCGATACATCTTTATCGTGGTCGAAAAAATACATTAATACAGTTTTTAGAAAATTTTCATAATATTAAATCACCAACTCAGACTTATATATTAAAGAAAAAGTTGCATTTTCAATTTTTTAAAGGTTGAGTTTTTTTATTTTTTTTAATACATTAACATTAAGGTATCAACAAAATGTAGAAATAAATAAGAACGGGGAATATGAGATAATTTCTATTCCGACGAAATCTTTACAAAGCCATGTTACATTCACTTTTTCCTAAATTTCTATTTACTCTTCTATGAACTCCTATAGGAGCAATATGTGTATTACACGTATGCATTTGAAAACCTTAAGTTTATATAGATTTCAATGCAGACAATAATTTGATAGCATGACTTGTTGTAAAATCTTCCGTAAATACTTTTTTGTTTGTTGTTTATAAACTACATATCGTTCACCCTCCAATTGTATTGACTTCTAAAAATGGCGCATTTTCCGGGTGAGTCAAACAACGTTTCCTCCCTCTAACGTTTGATACGTTTCTGTTTTAATGTTTTGTTTTTCACACAGATTAATTTTTACATTTTATTGTCTTCTAAGATCCGCAATTAATAGTTTCCTTCTTTGTTATGTCAATTGAGACGCTTGAAGCAAATTATAGCAAATCTGGGTTACGCCGTGGGTAAAATTAATGTGTTTTAGGTTTACCAATATTGTCGCAATTGTTTTCCGTCATTTTTTAACTTGTTCTAGAGTAAGCATCTCTACCAATTTTGATGGTATTGCTAGTACGTAAATGAATGCAAAAAATTCGAACAGACAATTGGGGTTTATTGATAGATTTATATGTATGCTGCCTGTGTTGCTAAACCCATATGAAAAAGATTAACGTCAAACATATTTTCTGTTCGCTGTCTCGTATTTTGTTGATTCATGTGTCGCAAAATACATGATTTGCCCCATTGTGGTTTGCGTCACGCCGCACCGGGACACTATCTACTTGGGAAAATATGGCGCGTGGCGCTGACCAGACTCACAACCCTTTCCACTGTGGTTCACTAGAAAATAACTAGGGATGCATTTCGAAAGAAAAGAATCAACAATTTTAACGCTACTATACCGCAATATCATTGATATATGATCGCGTGTTCTAAAATGTTGATATTTTGACATCTCTAGATATGTCAAAACATGCTAGAAAGCAAAAGTTAAGTGAGGAAAGCGGAAGAAAGGAGAATAATCAGACTCACAGTGGGACCCAGTTTGACCCACCCAAAAGATTTGGGATTGACCAAAGGACCCAGCTTGACAGATATCTCTAGTGGTGGCAAGGTCGGCAAATAGTCCCTTCACTTCTTGAAACTTTGGTATTATAAAATAGTGCGGTATAGCACAATTTTAGTGTATTTGCGCACGCGAGCAGTACAGTAACAACAAATTCAATAACTTTAGCTTACAGCAGGCCTATGTGTTTGCAAATGATTAAATAGGTATGGAAAAAATATTTAAAAAGAAAAAAAGGCAACCAACTTGTGTTTATTTACTGACAATTAGACAACGTGTATACAACCACCCAAAATTAAAATAGTACTTTTCGATCTTCTTAACTTCGTTCTGTTGGTTATGTGGAATATGATAAAGTACGTTTCATTCTTTTACGTTCTTATGTATACTTGTTTCTAATGAAACGGTCCACCGACTCGACAAATTACGAGATGTGGTTTATTGATTTCTTAACATTGGTCATCTCAGCATGTTCACCCAGTGGCGGATTATTGGATCTGAACTCTCGACAGATAAAATTGAATGAAATTGATGCACCTTCGTAAAAGTGTAACCAGATTTTTTGCACACTAAATTTACATGTTACAGACAAACAAAATTCAAACTTGTATTATACTTTCTGCGTATTACGTGCACTGGTTGAAGCGATTCTATAAGCATTGCCGACAGTACAACTCACGACTAGCCTCCAATGCTATGAAGGCGTTGTGAGGAGGCAGTAGGCAACGTTTTTGTTAACGGGACCTTTAGCTGCTAAAGAGGATGGGACGGTCTTGAGACGTTCGAAATTTGTCTTTTCTACATGCATCATGTCATCTGTAGATGGCAAGCGGATTTCTGTTCAGTTAGGGGACGCCGTTTCTCCTTCCACACGTTGTGTAGAATATACGTTGTAAGCTGTTTATTATCCCACTAGAAGAACCTTAATTTATTGGTTCAATGATTAACAAGTAGACTTCTTCAAGACTGTTGTTTTAAAGAATATATCCTCTTGATTCGGATTTTACAAAATAACTTTCATTTTTTTTTTCATTTTGTATGCATTAAAAATATATTTTCATGAATTATTTGATTGGTAAAATTCTGATTTGGTTGGCTACTATTTAACAAATTATTAATTACCTATTTGATGAGTTGATGTATTTTATTTAAAAATATAAATATTTTTAAGAAAATATGTCAACTAAACACATTTTAGAAATATTGTGTGTTGTAAAACAATAATTTTCAAACAGAAATAATTATTTCATGCTCCTCAGATTGTCCCCGGTTAGCCCACCCTTGATTACAATCTAGATCAGCCACTGTGTTTACCTAACGTAAATGACTGATGAATGAAAAACATTTTTAAAGTGATATTAAGAGGCAAAAAAACACAGCTTAAAGGGGAATAAAAGTTTGGTTATGAACTTACTCTACAAATATGGAGCTCGTGTTGTAACTCATAAATTCAAATATTCGCATTTTCCTGTCCAATAAAAAATCGCATGTTCATTCGTAATGAAAAGAAGCTTTGGGCGTTTACCAGTTTATAACATAACATTCATTAAATTACTTCATCTCAGACGAACTTTGCCTGTTGGTATCAAACTTGAATTACCGTGATTTCACAAGACCTGAAGCCGGTGTACATAATTACTACATAATTAATTAATATTATTTTGGACAGGGGGTAACTTTGACATAATATATTTTAGTTCCCCCCAGGGGACCTACATCTAGTAAGTACGTGTTTGGCGAACACGGGGCCCCGAGCTGAGTCTGGCATTACTTCCACATACTTGTGCTAGGCTCCTTCCTTTCTCTTTCCTGACCTTCCTTAGTCACCTCTTGTTCTTTTCGATCCCGACGCTATAAGGGCTAGGGTATCTTTCATTTTTCTTTCTCTCTCTCTTTTTTTGTAATGATAAGTGTAAAGTTTTGAGATGTTGATATTTGAGATTTGAGTTGTAATTCAGGAGGGTTTTTAGTGGTTATGGTTGAGTCATTCGGCGAGTCCCACACGCGGGGAGAGTCATGTTGGCTCTCCTTAGTGCGTAAATGCATTTTCCCTACATGTACGGCATTTTAGGGCTCTAATGACCTAGATGTCGACAAGCCGTAAAACACTTCAAAAAAAATTTTTTTGGTTAATGGGTTAAAAGTTACCAGACTCCAACCATAGACATTGTACATAATAACCATTTCTTACATTCTGATTGGTGAAAGGGTTGAATACTTTTTATAAGATTGCGTGCGGAACATGAATCGATATTCATCCTTATTCCATACAGATAGAAGAGAAAACATGAAAAACTATTAGAACAACTAACATGTGTTAACGTCTCTTAACTCCGAAGTGACAATTAGACCAGTTGCGTATTTGACTGTCAAATCTAGTGGGAAGATGTTAGATACAAATGGGCTGATCAAGAGAAGTTGTGGAAAGAAACACATAAAAATAGCCTAATCTACTACCTTTATCCTGACATGATAACACGAACTTGATAATCATACAATAATAAGCGAATAGTATAATAATAGTAGGGTCATTCCTTGTCAAATCAAGATAGGGTTAAACCTCACAATTTCAGATTTTGGTAAAATTTTGAAAGGAGATAGCAATCATATATATTAAGAAAAGTACCATTTGTTGTTGTAAAATTTCAACCCGTTTGGAAGTTACAACGATGTAAAGTACAAAACACCCCAAAACGACTCAACACAAAACTTTCAAATTGCTCACGAAGCTCTCCTAATTGAGATACCTGATAGACGTGTCATTTTACAGCTTATTTAATGATCTTTACACTGATATGCTAAATGACATTGGTCAAGGACAAAAAATTAACATGTTCATAATCAAATTTTGATTTTTAATTTCTTAAAATGCGCATCTTTGAAAATTTCAAATTAATACTTGAAATAGTTTATATCTTTGTTAATAATCTGGAAAATATAAATTACATTACTTTGAACTTTCCATGATTATATCAAAATGAGACGGTTATCTGATAATATATACAGTGCATTACTATACTGGAGGAATATTTAACATAATAATAGTGTAGAGCTAGTTGAATAACTTGGATGCTGCCTTAGTCCACAAATTTCATTTTAATAGTGCAATGTGTCAGTAATTCTGGATATTGCACTATTTTCCCTATGTTCTACATGATTCGCGTAGGGATTTTCATTTTATGTAATTTATGTAACTGTATGGGCAAACAATCATTTGTGGCCTTCCAAATCTTCTTTTCTTATACTTTATTTCTGTGAAATATCGTTTATAATGTAGTATTGCTAACGTTTGGGATACTCGTATGTATCATTCAGCACTACAGAAGATAGACACTTACTTGAAAAAAAATTGTGATCAACTAAATCTCGAGACTTAAGTTTGTGTTCCAGGGTTCTCTATTCGGGGTCGGGAAACATGTGATTTTTTTTCTATGTGGTTTTATTTACTACGGGCTGAACTCACTCAGCATCACCCAGGAGTTTAAATCGGTCTTTTACCGTCAGTTTCACACATTTTTTTAAAAAATGTTGCTGATTGTTCATGATTTTTTAAAAGACTTTGTTAGAGAGGGACGTTTCAAACGAATCACAGGTTCGAAGTGAATGTACATTGCAAGTCTCTTGCCTATTGCAAGCCTGGTCTGCATTACTTCGCCTGGAAAGAATCCATCACGTTTATGTACAGTACATATTCGATGTGACAGCGAAACCCTGTTCTCAATTGTAGTGGAGTTAATGATAATCTGAAAGCGCAGTTCAACAAGTGAAACTGAAAGAAAACAAATTAACTTAAGAACAAAGGTGGCTGCTGCTTCCAGCTGTTGTGGAGGAGTGTAATTTCTTCCTTCTCTCTCTCTCTCTCTCTCTCTCTCCCATCGCGTAACGAAACATGTTAGATATTTAAAAAATTAAACAAGCGCGAATTGTACCTCATTTGAACGGAGAAGTTTATTTCAACCCTATAGTGTACAAAACCCAATACGTCGAAGTTTTGAATTGTTTTTTCTGTTTTCTCGCACATTTTCGACAACTGTTATCCGAATATTTTTATCTGAATTTTATTTTAAATATCATAATTCTTGAAGTTTAAGGCACGACGGGATCTTTCCACATAGTCCAAAAAATAAGAAAACGATTTCAATTCATCTTTTCGAACTTAGAACCTTATGAGACAACTGCTTGATAACATTTAAATGCACGGGCCATCTTGGTAGTACGTGCGTATTTGAGTGAATTATGGTATTTTGTTAGAAGAGATGCTATAACCCGACCTATATTCTGCATGAAAAAATGAATGTCTACTTATGTAGCAAAATCTATTTTATTTATTTTAGTAATATGGTCGATAGTACTTTCCCCCATATCTTCTGTTGTAGGCAAGTAACATATTTAGCATTAATAATGTTGTCAGGACATCAGAACAGTTATGAAGAGTACATGATATTATACATTGGAGCATTTCGTAACTCTCGTTCAATTCCCTACGAAATTTTACTTTCTTATATAACATTGTATATATAAAGTTTTGTAATCGTGAAAAATTCGAAAGCGAAATTTCGACGGAAATATCCGTTTCGGTTACCCTGATTCAGAAAAAGTTGTTTTTGGTATAACGTCCGTCCGTCTGTCTGTCGGTCTGTGCGAAGCAATTCTGAGTAAATGGATGAGTATATTTAATTAATATTTCGTATTCACGGCAGAATTTACTTGACGATACTTGGCTCTAATATATTTTACTTTAAAACAAAGGGTACTTCACATGAAAGTCACAGTACTCTTTTGAGTGTTTTTCAAAAACAGCTCCAACGATTTTGCTTACATTTTCTCTACGTAAAGTACAATCAGTATGCATTACATCGCCATTAGCGATATTTCGCTTGAAAGTTTGGTATAGACGCAGTAAAATAATTTGTCTGTTACACTTACATTAGTTTACTGTTTCAAGAAGCTTGAATAAAATTTAGCCGTGTAAATGGACCAAGCAGCGTAGAATACACTTTTCGTAAACTGAAATGAATGATATGAATAAGATAAAATACTAAGACGACAGCAAACGCACTGCAGATACGAAAATACATCAATTTCTGTCTATAACGAAATTACATTTGCATAACACTTTTACGATATTTTTGTTACTCTATGCTGCAGATGAAGAAACGTTTGTGAGAAAGTATGTGCAATGGTTTTGCACCACTAGTTTTATTGTTTATTACTTACCAGACGCGGCAATGATTTCATTTGTCAGGAATCAAGAAGTCAAGTTACATCATAAATGAGCCAATTAAGTAGCGTCTTTTCTTGATGTAGTTTTTAATTAATGTTATCTTGGAAAGGAAAAGGTGAAAGATGATATAATAGACGACAAACCTTCCAATGCTCTAACGTAACTTTATTTGTGTTGTTTGCTCCGTCTGGTTACGCAGATTTGACGATAAATCTAGGGGACATCTGCGTATTAATGTATACATATGATGATGATAATATAGAGATTTTGCATAACGTACACACTTCCTAACGTTTACGTTAGATTGATGACGGTACTCGCGTGACGTATATGGTGCAATCAATGCATTTTGCATAGCGTACCTTCGAATCAAATCATAATAAAAATTGTAAACTCAAATAAACTACTCCTAAGCAAGCGTACACAATTAAAGTGTACTGTGAGTACACCAGAACGTGATCATTCGGCACACACAACCAACAAATCTCTCGCATTCCCTCTCAGATATCAACATAACCTCTAATTCAGACCAGAATCTGCCATGACCTCGCTCACTAGCGTATCATGCACGAACAGATGCGTTGTAACGTACAGGGTAGGAGCGTTAGTGTACCAGAGCATGCGAAGAAATAACTTGCATGTGGATAGCGTATATGATAGTTCGCAGGTACAATATGCAAAATCTCCCTAATGGCTCTTTATCACGTACTATGACTTACACTGAAGTTCTCTGCCATATGAGGATGCCTTGTCCAGTAAACATTTTGATGTTCATCTATTGTACTATTACGTGTTGTCTCGCGTTGTTAGGGAAGTTTCATGCGTAATGCGTTAAAGTATCAATGTTACCCACAAAACCCGAATAGGACGAAAAAAAACAGATGCATTTTTGCCAGAACTAGTTTTGAGCATTTTCAAAGTGCTCAGTACTAGTTCTGGCAAAAGAGAATCGTCCAAAACTAGTTTTGTCCTCTCAACAATAATGAAACTTCTTATACTCGATGCCAATTCTATTTTTTTGGCACTTATCCCGAGTATATTACAAACTTTTATTTAACTTGCTCCGTTCGATGTTTGTATGTATGTATATATGTGTAAGTATGTATGTGTGTAGTTTGCATAACAATAGATTATGGTACAATTTTAGGAACATTTACCCTAAGAGAGTGAAATGGAGTCATGTACTCGTATGAATTTATGTTGTTCTTCTAAATTCTTAATTTTATTTTTCGGCCACGTCCAAGTTTTCAATCGAGCTGTAATTTCACAAATGTGTAGTTTACATGACAATATATGATTACGGTACGATTTTACGAAAATCTATCCATAAGCGGGTTGAAATGCGGGGTATATGTAAGCATCCATAACACCAGAATGCTTGGAGAAATTTGATCCAAACTTGATACACAGATGACTGACTATCTGACAACAAGAACCATGGGGACAAGACAGCATTGGCAGTTCCCGGGGCGGGGTATGATGGAGGTAACATCTAAAAATAATTGAAAAAATATTTGATTGGAAAGTATAGTTTTCGGTACCGTAGAAATGGGTAAGGACAATCCCAATAAGTTCACCATTGATCCATAGGGGATATAATATGTTCTTAGTACTCTTACGAGAGGGGGTGGCAATACGGTGGGAAGTTAAAATAATCAAATACAACTGATGTTGGTACCGAAGACACCCTATTTTTGGTACTGCTGAATTGCACAGACACTCTCAATACAACTTACGCCCACGGTTTCCCTCCAAAAGGGATATACACCAATTGGGTAGGGGGTGGGAAGGGAATGAAATGTAACAATTATCGAAAACGGTCGCTATTTGTTTTGAGATCGTAATTTTAGGGGCCTCTGAAAGCAATAGTGTTATTTCCGATGACACCAAATTCCACGATAAGCCACTATGTATTCCTAGTACCTTTTTGGAAGACAATGCAATGAAAAATTTTAAATACTGAGGATTTTTTCAGAAATGTTTAAGTTGTATTAGTATTTATGACGCTCGATCCCTTGCATTTTTAAATTAATATTTCATATTTTAAAAATATATATGTTTATGCATCTTCTAAGCTCTTGCACTTATACCATGACCAGAGAAGAAAATTTTTTATTGTTTTACTTTTTTCATTTTCAATTTTTACTTTTTTAGAACAGCACTTTGTAAATAAAAACTTGTTTTAGAAAAAGTTCTTTTAGGTTCATTTTATTGAAAGATTAAGTTGAATTGTAGTTTACTTGATGTACCGAGTCAGAAACTTGAGGTACCGAGTATCATAATTATCTCAGCAAATCCGACAACTATGGATTCGACACAAATATCGATCGCTTCCGATTATTTTTCTTTCTTGCTCGTCACACTCTTTCCATCTCCACCAAGAGAGGTGCCAAACATACAGTTTGGTTGGAGCTTCATCATTACGACATTGGTAGTATAATGTTTCATCTGGAAACATTGAAAAATGCAGAATGAACACAAATCAATAATATTCATTTTTGTATCATGCCACCCTCTTTCCACCCCTCTCGCACTGACTTAATGGTGGAAGGGATACCATTTCTCATGAGAGCTGAATTTAGACTTGCACAATATCAGGATGTCACCATTCAACTCAGCGACGTTGAAAACTCAGGAATTTTCTCTGATAGCATATAGTATTCGATAATTTCCCAAAGGGTGGAACGGTGTTACAAGGATTGTAGTTGTTCGTGATTTCAAACGTCCCCAATAATGTCACTCCTCATCACAGAGGGCTTGAAAACTACAGTATCATAACAAATAGTGGACATTTTCGATTGTTTTACGTGCCACTGTGTTCTCCATTATCTTAATTAAAATAATTCGTCTCAGCAATCCCGAATACTATAAACTCGACACTTCCATCGATCATTTTTGATAATTTTTACATGTTATACCATTCCCACCCTACCCTTCCATTTGAATAATTCACCACTGCAATCCCGATGACGATGGATTTGACTCTAATACGTCTTATATTTTTACGTCCCCCCCCTTCTCACCCTCAGCTTCAAGGATCCCGTACCTCCATGTTATTTAAATAGTATTGGCTGATCAATTATTCACCTCAGCAACCTTGAATACTATTTGTTTGATACAAATCGGTCCTTTTCAATTATTTTTTCGTTTCATGTAGTTTCCACTCCCTTTAGGGAAGAAAGGAGTGTGTCATTTCCAAGGGGATTGAATTAAGACTTACACGATATCATGGGTGACACCATTCCTCTCAGTGACGCCAAAAACTATGAATTTGTCATTTTCGCTAACTTTTATATGACATCTCCTTCCCTAGTGTTTATGGAGTGAATGGGGGATGATCATGGACTAATGCGAAATCGGGGATGTCACTATTCATTTCAGTGACCCAGAAAGTAATATATTCAACACCAAAATCGGTCATTTTCGCTTCTTTTTAAATTTCATTCTCTCCCCATCCCATCCCAAGGGATGGGAGTGTCTTTATACCGACTGAAGCTGAATTATGACTTAAACAATACCAGAATATCATTATTAAGCTCAGCGATATCAAATTGAGAGTTGGACACTTCTATAACTTTTTCTATAACTTTAATATAGCATCCCCTTCCGTAGGGATATATAAGGATTGATTGTGGACGTGAGTGTCATCGGGAATGTTAGTACAAGTTTCAGCGGCTCCGATAACTATGGTCCTAAAATTAACAGCGGTCATTTTCGATTACTTTTATATTTTCTTTCTCTCACCCCCTAGATGAAGGATGTATATTCGTTCATAGGGGGGATCGTTGATTTAAGGGGCTCGAGAAATGTTACTGTTCATTTCAGCATCTTCAAAAATATAGTCATTACCAATTACCGTAGTTTCCGATTATCTTTAAATATAAATCTTTTCTCACCCCTCCCTAGGGAGCAAGTAATGTGTTACCAACACAGTGTTTGTTGCCAGATAGTGAGTCATCGCTGTAACAAGTTCCGTAGAAATTGCTTCAGACAGTGGAGAATTATAGTGCGCCATACATACAGAGTGATTCAGAATTCATATTACACAGTTATAGGTGTTGGAGAGAGGGCTCAGAATAGCAATATTTGATAATAAACCCATGTCCGGAAATGCGCCGTTTGCAAGATAAACGAATTTGAACGATGGCAGGCAATACACATTGACAGAGGACGGTGTCTCGTGTCACGTAATGTCTTATGTGACGTCATACGACGTGTCATCAGAGAACAATCCATTAAATTGTTGCGCATGTACATCAGTTGCCACTGAGCGATTAAGAAAGACGGTGCATTACAAGATGGCGGAGTACACGTTTTCCGAGAACACCGACATGTTGCTCATCTACGGTGAAAGTGGACGAAATGGTCGATTAGCGTAACGCCTGTATCACGAACGATTTCCGGGTCGTGCCCGTCCTTCACATGCCATTTTTGCAAGATTGGAACAATGGCTCCGGAAACCGGCACCCTCAAGACTGATAGAGCCGATTGTGGTCGTGACCGGACGCGCCGCACTGTTGACGTGGAAGAGGAAGTCCTCCAACTGATCGACCAGAACCCGTCTACGAGTATCCGCAACATCGCAGGTGCCATGGATGCCCAGAGCAGCATCTGGCGAGTTCTCCATGAACAGCATACCACCTCCGGAGGGTGCAGGCATTGGGTTCACGTGATTTTGCACCACGTGCCGATTACTGCGCGAGGTTCCTACGCACGACGTCCGTCAGCACCTTCACCAAACATTCAGGGACAGGTAGATAGGTCGCGGAGGACGGATTCGTTGGCCACCACGATTTAATCACCCGATTTAACACCTCTGGACTTCTTCCTGTGGGGCTACATGAAGAGTATTGTTTACGAGACCCCTGTGGATCGTCACAGGACGATCTCCTTGCCCGGTATAATGGCTGCAGCGGAGGTCATTAAGAACACTCCAGGACTTTTCAACCGTGTGCATGTGAACATTGCTCGCAGGTACACTTTGTGCAACGAAACTCGTGGTCGCCACTTCGAGCATATATTGTAGTTCACGTAGGTACGAGTTGGTTGATGCAGGTACAGCGTGTCCTTTGACGTTATTTCAAAGTCGTTTATGTTGCAGACGGCGCATTTCCGGACTTGAGTTTATTACCACATATTGCTGTTCTGAGTCCCCTCTACAACACCTATAACTGTGTAATTCGAATTCTGAATCACTCTGTTTATCCAATGTTATGTATGTAAACAGATAAAAATTGTGGACGAAATTAATTTATAGACTTATATTGTTGTGTTGTATTAATATTCCGCCTCCGTTCATAAAAAGGTTAATTTAAAAAACGTCGACATATATCACAGAAATATAAATTTACCATCAATCTGAGTATTGCAAACACCACACAGTGGAAATGGGATACTTTTATAAATGTCTCATGCATGGAAATAACACGTTAGCCGCAGTAAATACTCTAGAATTTGTATTGTGACGAAACTTCATTACTACGAAACGTCATTGTTGTGAAAATGCTTAGTACTAGTTCTGTCCTTCAAAACGCTCAAAACTAGTTCTGGCAATACGTAAACGACCAAAACTCCAATGGCCGAATTCGGGTTTTATGCGTAACATCAACACAGTCATGAACTCTACTGTTCACGGGAGTGAAACAATGAATTATTTAAGAGAGGGTACTGGCGTTTATGGTTTTTCCGTAGGATACGCACCGCTGTCCTTACTCTTATGACATCGCTGCCCAACTTATATTTGCCCGCGGGCCATTTTCTATATACTTTGATATATCGGATCGGCATCGGGTTGGGCGAAATGTTGCCCGACGAATAAGTAATGGGTTATATTTATTTATTTGTAACGTGATATTTTGATGCTCATCAACAGTTTTATATTATTTCAAACTGGAAAATTTAAATAGTATATTTCTTGATTTCTAAAAAGTATTTTTAATATTTAATATTACATTACAATTTGAAAACATTTCATTGTATGACGTAATTCTAAACACTATTTTCTATTTTCTCTCATCGAACATGCTATGTAAAAAATAATTGTAACTGCATACATTTGATGTAGCAACGTTTGATGTAAAATATACTTTAACTGTCCGGCCGAAAAAAGTTTTGTTGGCTGTTCTAAGCCATGTCATATTCGACCATTCACTCCCCGGAAGGACAATAAAAATCTAATTAGACTTAATGCCGTCTGTGATAACGTAAAATAGGAAGTTGTCAAAAGATTTTTGACGTATGTTTTGTGTTATTATAAGACAGCCTTGTTAATGACAAAAACAATAGTAAAAACTGATCATCTAAATGTGTGTAACCAATTCTCAAGATATCTCAACTTCCTATTGAATCTACGTGATCATAAACGTACAATATTAATAATAATTAACGCACCCTGCTTCTCTTGAATCGGAAGGTTTTGGTGTTATGATCCGGATTCTTTATATTTACCCTTCGTCTTCACATGTTCGTAAATAGCACGTTTGTATAGAAAAACCGTGAAAAAATCTTAATACGTGAGATACAGCGAATATTTTAAAAAGCATATCAAAAATCAAATTTCACCCCGTTTCTCCCTTAACGAAATTTCTAAACACCCTTTCTTAAGTCTTAGAAATTATTCAGTATCACCCCGTTAGCTGCGTCTATCCCCAATAGTTTTTGTTCTGCACTGATGAATGAGTCAATCAGACACTCAGGACAAGACAACTTGAGATAAAGAATTATGTAAATACAAGTTATTCATTAATTCATTCAGAGAAAAAAAAAAGAGGAAACGTTGCTCTCCTGTAGTTACTCCTTTCATTAATGTATTCTGTTCTCCAGCTGTACAGACGTTTGTTTACCACTGACTCCTTTGGGTGTTGTGCCTGGCGTGTTGGCTGATGTAACAGTTATATGAGTTGCATCGTCGCCGCTCCATGAAAGTTGGGAGTGGTCGAAGGTGTGTCTCTGGCACATAGACCTCGCTGACCGCTTTGTGGAGTGTGATAACATCTCGATTATTGATGGATTGTGACAAATTATGTGTGAGTTACGCGCTGAAGGTTAACACTGGATTTATAAAATATGAAAATTGGTATTTTAGAAAAACTGCGCGTAATGTGAAAGATTTTTCAAAATTGCATTGCTTTACACTTTACACACTCAATAAAAAGTGAAATGGATGATTCAATCAATTATTAATTTTATGGCTTACATTGTGTTGTTAATGTCTGGTATTATTATATTATAAAATTATAAACTTTTTCGACCTTTTTTGTCTTTAATTTTATTTCACTTAACGTTTCGTCACTGCAACGAAACCATTCGTCCTGTCCGTGAAGCATTGATGGTGCATGGGAAGTTTGTTATTTCACTGAAAAATCTGGACATTAATTGCAATTTTTTAACATCTGCGCTATATAAGATTACTTCATTTTTCTGCTCATTTAAAAAATAGCAAACAGTAAAAATAAAAAAAACATTATTGGGTTGTAATTAATGTCCAAACGTGTTGAAATAGATTCATATCTTGGACAGAAAAGGTACACATATATTTTGTTGCTTCAATTGGATAAATTTTTGATTAAATAAGTATTTATAACTTTGTATATTAAAAAACATCTAATTTTTTATAGTCGCATTTCATATTTTTTTAATTTAAATTTCCGAGTCCATTATTTGACAAAAGTTATAAAAATTGATCAGTATTTATAAAAAAAATCACCTAGCAGTCGGTGGAATTAAAATAAATTATTCCCAAATTTTGGCAACCACTGGTCTCCAGGAAACAATTCATTTTAAGCCATAAAATATCAACTAGGACAAAAAGTTGAAAGTGAAAGAAAATTTAAGTAAAAGAATCGAAGATAGGTCTAATATTTCAAACAAACAACATCAACAAACTGTTGCAGCATGATCCATAAAAGGTCCAAGAAAATGTTATCTTCAAGTTTGTTCAAGAAATATATTTCTTCTGTTCAATCTTCAATCACAAAAACAGAATTTCCCACAAATTTTCAGTTTTACGTTGCTTAACTAAAATTACAATGTTACCGTCAAGCTAACAGAATATTTAAGAGGCATAGAGAGAAATAGCAGCACCAATAGCCTTATTTTTCATCGATATTAGTGCATCAAGATATTTCTAATTGTAAATGGTTTTTTACTAATCTAACCTTCCTGAATTAATAACTACTCAATTAATAACTAAAAAATAATTAAATCATTTAAGCAACACATGTTAACAAATTGGAAGTAAATGGTAATCAAAGGAGTTTGATGCCATAACCTTCCGTGCTTTACTCATAGTTTACTATCAGTACGACTGTGGGCAGATTTGTCACAATACACTGAACAAATTGTGGTAAATAAATTTTGGAAACAAAATCAAGGCAAAGTGAACTAAAAATAGAGCTTTGATGATTTGCACAACATCTACCGCTTCATTTTATATCACAAGTGAGTAGAAACACACTAATTAACATATTCAGTTCCTATTAAAATTATTAATAAACTGTATAAAGGAGGTTTTTGAGGTAAGGTCAATCTTTTATATAATTGAAATCACTATTTTACATAGCCAACCTTTCGACGAAATATACGAGTATTGTCTTCAACAGGGCTACAAAAGAATAATAAGATTTATGGTCAATTCCTCCCGTAAATATTTCACTCTATCTACAATAATTTGACCTTGTAATGGACTACCTAAACGTTGGATATGTAAAATTGTGATTTCAATGATATAAAAGATTGACTTAACCTCAAAAATCTCCTTTAAACAGCGTTTTTCAAGGTTCAAGAACGAAAATGGTATTATTAATAAATTAACAAAAATTAAAAATAAAGATTTTAAATACACTGGCAACACGTCGTAATGTCGATGTTACTTTTTAATAACTACGGAATAGGTACACAGGGTTCTGAGAATATGTATGCCAAGTTAAACCACCGCCATCATCCCGACCATCGAATTTCGGTAACGATGCGATGGTGACATCATGTTCAGGGACTGATCCTGATCTGAAATCTCGCTAGTGCTTTTCCCTTTAGCTAGGCCGTCGATACTTCCTGAACCATCGCACTGTGCTTACTCAGAGCGTAATTGGTGCTATCCTATTTAATGTCATGAGAGAACCAATGAGGAATTCTACCTTAAGCGGGAGAGAAAGGGGGATATTATCTTTTTAAATATTATGTGCAACTTTATAGACATACACTCCATTTTCTCGTGGTGAGATCGTGTTGATAGAAAATCATTAATGTATAAATTTGGCACATTACATTATTTTAGTTTGTGCTTATACGTTTCTTTGATATTATACAACATACTGTATGATTGCAGTGACAACTATAAACAACTATAAAGGCCCAATATTCTTTGCATTACGCGAACTCTTTTAAACTTTTGTGTATCAGAGCCAAGAGAAGTAATTTTGTGAGTTTTATGATGTGAAGTATTTATACTTGTTTGAGATAATTTTTATTTTCTTGGTTTTTGTTTTACACAAAAGAACAAACATGAACTATTCTTTGAGGATATGTTTATGTTCCTTTTTTGGGGGTGGGAATCAAAGTTCAAGTACATAACTTGTAAGACTTTATATCATCTTCACGTTTGTCAAAGTTTTATAAATTAGAAGTTACAATTACAAAATTGTATAAATTTTAAATCCTTATCTTCTTTGACATTTTTGCATGAACAGTATCAGTATATGCGACGAGCTTATTCCAACGAAACGTTGTACGAAAACGGGGAAGGGGGGGGTAACGAGTTAAATTTTAGATCAATCTAAAAATATGACCGAGAGCGTCTTGTGTTTACTTATATTCCACGCGTGCTCGGAAAGCAACCGTAAAAGACGTAAAACACGATTTTACATAGAATAACAAATGTGCTGTCAAAAACAAAACAAAACAAAAACAGGTACAAACTGTGTATTACCACATGAGAGCGGTTATCTTTTAGAAAGACGATATAGCGATTATTAATTGAGGATAATTTCTTTAAGAAATTGAAATATCTTCAAATAATTACATTCGTTTATTATTTATTAAATTTTTGAACACATTCTGTATTAAACTTAAAAAAATATTGCTAAAAATGTGGTAAAATTTCTCTGATGTCAACTTCACTATGCACTTTGTATCTTGTTATGCATCTGTATTAATTAACTTATATTGACTACTTACATTAAATAAAAATAAAAATATGATGTAAAAATTAAAAATCAATTTAAATATATACATTTATTATATTATATTTACTTTAATTAATAGTGAGGTGGCGGAAAGTGTAATTATGAGGGTGCAACTCATTAATGTGAAAGGGTGGTTGGAATTTGAACGGTACTCCGAATGTTAGGAGTGGACAAAAAGTGTTAAATATTAGTTATGGTCGCAATGGATATTTTTGCAAAAATATATGATTTATTGTTTAAGCATTTTCAGCGTATCATGTATCTCTTGAAATACGACTGACAAGTTTATTTTTATTCGCTGACTCCTTTAGAATAAACAAGGGAAACATGTCAATAAAACTCCATAGAAGTTTTTCAAGTTTCTAGAAAGACTAAAACGATCAAACACGAATGGCCGACAACAGAATAAAGAGCGACAGAAATACAATCGGGAGATAGACGAGATAAGATTTTTATCGACTTTCCGAGTGTCCAAAAATATCAAACATGCATCGAATCAGATAGAGCATGACCCTACCCACCGTGCAGAACATTTGATTAATCAGGAACAACCATTGTCAAATCAATATCTGAGTGGACATCACTTGTGGCTCATGTGAACGTCAGTTTGTATGAAGTAGAGCAGCGCTGTCCAACTAGCTTTACGTCCCGCGGGTTACCACTGTGCAATCCATGCTGTCAGAATTGATATTTGACTTGGCATATCCGATGAGAGAAGAGAATTACCCCGTCATACTATACGATATGAAAACATTTTATTATAATTTTATCTAAACATTTTATTATAATTTTATCCCGAGTACCTGCTCGTAGAGGAGTCTTTGCATCGTTAACAGCCAGGTGAAAATTGCAATGGACCGGGACTCGAACCCGGGATTTTTCTGGCCGTAGGTGTGCACCAGCCGCTCGACTCCCTAGTTCGCACGCAACTTTCACCCGGTTTGTTCCGGTGAACCTGAGGATTTTATTATAATACTAAATATTAAAATATTTTAAAAAACATAAGTAATATATTATTTAATTTTTCCAGCTTGAAATAATATAAATTTGTCGATGAGAAGAAAAATATCACGGTACAGGTAAATAAATACAATCTATTAGTTTTATTTGTCGGGCAACATTTTGCCAAACTCCATCTCGTTCTGGCTCATGGATCAAAAATGTATAGTTAATGGCTCGCGGGCTAAGATAGGTTGAACATCGCTGAATTAGAGGATACTCTTACTTCTCCCCTCTCTTGGCCACCGTGAGGCTCTGCAGCTGTGGTCAGTGCTGCGCCTGGTGGCGATGCCACGTGTCAAGGTCACCTAGCTACCGCCCAACCAGCGCTCTGCGCCGCCGTCAAAAGCATCGCGTCCTTGAGCTGCGAGGAAGCGTGGGTGTGTGAGTGGCGGCACCGAGTCTCTTGTGTGATTAAATGCCTCTTTGACGCCACAATCTTTATGGCTCATTAACAAAGTCGTGTTAAAAGATTTTTTTAAAATATTGAAATGTTGCTCCTGCATTTAAAACAGTGGCACATAAATAAATAAATAAATTTATTGTCAAAAAACAGTACAAACTGCGTATGACCACGTGGAGGGAAAAAAAAACTAATTTACTCTCCGGAAGCAAGCAAGGGACCATCCCATCAATTCCGATCAAGGGCCCTAAGGCAGAGACGGATTCAAAAAATTCAGCAAAAATTCCTAAATAAGATAAAAAGTTAGCTGCGAGTTATAATACTAATAGAATGTCAATATGTTTGTAAATTTTAGCAAAAAATTACATGTAAGTTATTATCGAACTATAGAGTCATCTTGCAACACGAGGATGCTATTGGACAGGGGCGCACACAGAATTTATTAATGAGGGGAGGGGGAGGCTTGGGGAATGTGAACAGACGTTAAATGAAATATAAATGAAAACAATGGGTTAAAAACCTAAAGTTCTGTAAAAACACGCGATCGAAAAGACCAGTCGATGTAGCTATGTAGAACATCAAAGATTTAGACAATTTAAATGTATATAGGAACTAGCTGATTACCCGGCGTTTCTTCCCGTGAGTTTTCTTAGACTCATCTCCTTTTACTCAGGGAAAAAAATCTACATTGTAAGATCAAAATACTTTTACTTCATGGTTTTTCGAATTATATACAGCATCCTAATTTTTCAAATTTATAATAATACAAATGTAATATAAAACTAGACTGTTTACACTACATATCGCGCCGGTCGAATTTTCACTTCAAAGGCATGACGCGGTTGTACCATTTCATTAAAACTCTTGTAAAATCTAAACTATGTATCGAAATTTTACGATTTACATTCGTTTCTTTATCTTTGTTAAATGCACAAAACAAATACTCCATTAAATTTGATGCTGATTTTTTTTCCTTCTTAAATTACTCTCTTAAATTGGAGTATTTTACAACTCTTTTTAATACCTTTTTGTCGATAATTTACGTTATTTTTTGTAGACACATGCTGTCGCGGACTTTTTTGTACAACTCTTTGAGGCCATTCATAGTTGTCACCTATCTTTAAGCAGTCAGTGTAAGTAGTTATAACTCTCTTCTTTTCTATTTTATTGACATTTATCGTCAAAAACCATTTCTATCTTTATCACACATTTAAAAAAAATAAAAGTTAGCCTATGTTCATCCTGGACATCTGAGCTATCTTCTTGTCAAATTTCATGACGATCGGTTCAGTGGTTTAGTCGTGATTAAGTAGCAAACAGACAGACACACTTTCGCATTACATATTTATATATTACTGTGGGTGGATGGTTCTTGCTGAGAATACGCTCTTTCTAAAAAATAGCAACTTATAGAAAAAATAATAAAAGATTCCATGATCGATTTTTCAGTAAATCACATCTTCCTAATCGGACTGTAGACTTTGTGACGTATTGTAGACTACATGTGACTATCAGTCGTCAGAAAGGAGCCAAATACATTCTTAAAAACCTTATTTCCTCGAATGAATATTACACATTAATTGTTGTTATATAGCAAAGCTAGACATAAATAATTTTCATCCGTTTGTTCGTTATGACTTCCTTCTACCAATTCGTAATCAAGTGGTGACCAAAAATTTATTTATTCGCCTCATTTGACAATTCGTTATTGACGATTATTCTGAAATAATATAGCTTTCAGGAATCGGAAGCGAGTTTGGAATCGAGATCAGAATCGGAAAAATATCCATCATGTTCATCAATACTTCAATTAATTGATCTAATTAAATCTTTTTGTATGGTAATTTGGTAAATTTTTAATAAAAACTAGAAAATTACTGGACAATAATCACTATTAGTCTCTAGACTAGAGACTCTAGTACAACACTCTAGATAACAGACATGGAGGTTGATTAAATTATATTGGAACTCACCAATTATCCGGTATTAGTTAGATCACATTTTTCTCTTGGCGCGTCATCATCAGTAATCCGACTTGCTGGTTCCAAGCATTTCACTCCAACACTATTAAGTGTTCTATTTTTTCTAAAATAATCGGTTAATAGTCATATCATAGTTAATTCTATTGTTGGTAATCTTTACTGCTCGAAAAGAACACTCCGCACTCGGTGTATTCAGGAGTATGATTGCCACTACTGTATTTCTGTGAACATGATCTCTTTGCTGAACCTTCCCCTTTCCATGCGTGTGGAAAGATATCCCGTTCTACAAGTGGGCTACTTCGCCTATGACCTAGCCATGGTGCCGTGAAGTCGACAGTTGCCTTTCAATCGTCGTAGGGACTTATCGCATTCAGGCGTTTTGAAGACACATCGGTCTCTGGACGAAACATGAAATTTGGTATGGCCCACATATTGCAGTGTATGTTTCCGTTCAAACAGCAGTTAAATAGTGATTTTTTAAATAGTTTTAAGTATTCTCAGAGATATTACTCAGGAGTAGGACATATTAGGTACTCTTGAATTACGTATCTTTATAGATGTTTTTATCACGAATTTTGATGTGATTTTTCGCATTAGTATATAATATAATCTTTCATACTAAAGCCACAAGAATACCAATAATTGAATTAAGTATTGAGTTATAGTTATCCTAGAATGATAAGCTGTCTAGCAGTAGAGCAGCATGGAAACATAAACATATGAAAAACCTCTTCTAATAGAAAATTGGGTAATGAATTATACAGGCGAGAGAGTGACTATCCGAGGGGAACCCAGACAGAGAGTACTGAAAATGTTATAATGTATGTGGGTAAAAGTTATGCAAACACGTCCGCGTGAAGGAAATGTTGACCCCTGCTAGGAAGGTTAGAAAGGACGTCTCCAGAATGGGAGCTGATTGTAAGCTATTCTTTCTGTTTACGTTGCGAGATCAACAGAGACCCTGGTAGAGCGAGGAATTCGTGACTGGAACCTGAGATCGTCAACAATTTGTGATGTTAATAGTTTACTCGAAGTCGGAGAATTTATATAACCTTCATATATGTCTATAAATCAATTTTGATCATAATATTATCCTCTGTGCAGTTTCGATTTGGTACAGTTTTTTTTTCTTTTTTCGTTTTACAAAATAATTCTTAAATAGATACTTGAAGGGGGGGGGGGGGGGGGCATTAGCCCCCTTAGCACCCTCCGTGGGTGCGCCCCTGCTATTGGAACAAATATCATACTACGACTATACGAGTACTAATATTAATGATAATAAAATAAATTTTTGTTACGTTAAAATGTTTAAGCTGAGTTTAAAGTATCTTGGACTGCTCTTCAACCAGACTACCATCAATAATGTGTGCATAATTAAACTATTTTCATTACTCAACTCCTGGAGAACAGTCTAGATATTTAACTTGATGATGGCTGAATGCTTAAGACAAATATTGTAAAGAAAAAATTCATAAAACGAAATAACACGAAAAATACATAAGAAAATATTCCAAATATTCGGCTAAATCTCGTCAAAGTCATGGTAGTCTTAAGTGTATTTTACCAAATTGTTGTAGAATTTTTCAGGATTGTTTCCCAATTTTCCACGTTCAAGTGTTATCTGCAACGAAAAATTAGGATTTAAATTTTCAATTTCAAAGTTACTCTTTTTATAAATATTTGAAAAAAAATTGTTTTGATGGAATCAATGTAACAATATGTCTCCCATTTATATTTTCAAGGTTGCTCATCACATAATGTATGGTAATATTTAAAAATATTCGTCGAAAAAATCTCTTGAGTTTTAGAAGGTCTGGGATATTCTGTATCTTTAGGTTAATTGTTCAATTTTCCATGTATATATGATCTATCAGAACATCAATTATTAATGACGAATATTAAATATTTTAAAGTCAAATTAACGTTAAATATTTTAACTCATCGCAACATTATAAATTGTTCTTCACCATTACAAATCAACGCGTTCAACATTATGGATAACAAAATGCACATTCTGTTATTAAAATTAAACAAAAATTATTAAAAAAATAAACAAAAAGCGACTGTATTATAGAAACAATTGCATTCCTGTATCTTTGACGGGACAAACCTGCTTCTGGAGTAATTACAAGAGACGTGAGATAAAAACGTGAGTCTCAAGAGTGTATTTAGCTCCTGATAGTAACAGGAAGAGTATTCCACGTATTACTTGCGACCAAGTTGTAAGAGTTATTGCAAAAAATTTGGTTTTGTTTGGGTACTGAAAAAATTTTTGACTCCCGAAAGCGAAAGGAGTTTAGGTAGTCAAATAAAATAGAATTGTTATATCTGAATTGTCCCTATATTGTTTTAATATTGAATGGGATATTATTTTTATATTAAATCTAGAAATCGTCTTTAATCAATCTTACTTTTCGAAATCAATAGTAGAAAATTAAAAGCTAAAATTCATTAACGCGAGGAAGAAAAATTCCAAACAACAAACTTTTATTGCCTTTTGAGAAAGTTACAATCATCTTTTGTTTTTCATTTTGTTATGGACTTGGGAGTTTTATTCCCATTTTGAAATACACCCCAGGAAGATCGCTGGTAGGATTTACCCCCAGATGCTCATTGGGGCTTCACCCCATTCAAGCTTGAAGGGTGGGTGTCTTCCAGGCATATACAATGTGACTATTTGCTATCTAATGCTTTCTTATACGGCATTATCGGGTTGATTTCCTGTTTTTAACGAGGTAAAGTGTTCCGAGTACAATAAAGTTGTGACTGAGTAAAGGACTACACGGTGAAACTATAAGCCCTATACAAATGTGGGCGATGACCTTCAGAGCGATTAATTCAATAAACTTCCGGAAGTAATCTCGAGTGCCCATGTATGCTAAATGGAGAAAACCAACTCATTTATTACCTTGAAGTCACTAAAAATAATTGAGTGGAACGAGTATGTTTTAATAACCATGAGGAAGCCCCCAGATTAAAAGGAAATGCATATCAAATCTCGGTAGTTCCTACGAGCAGTAAATTTAAAATTATTCTATTAAAATTAAATCGACCCCAAAATATTAAGTTAATTCAGTCAGTTTAAATTATTGCCATCTCTACTCCTGACATTTCTTTGAAGCAAAAAAAGAATCTTCTCTCTTACTTAATTCGTGCTACCTTTTCTGTGTCAGTAAATGACGATGTATTAAATTTGTGTAATATATTCGACCTCACCTCGAAACATATTTTTTTACGTGCTGTAAAAACATTTAAAGATGAATTACCCCGTGGATATTAAATTCCCAAATTCATTTTTGAGTCTTAAGAAAAATTCAAGAGTATTATTATTTTATTAATTGTAATGAAAATTATGTTAAAAATGATTTAAAGGAGGAAACGTGACACAATTTTTCTCTCCATTTTTTGTGGTAGTAAAAGAAATGAAGCGATTTCCTTTATTATATGTATATTCATTTATTATTATAAATAAATGAAGGATTTTCATTTATCATTGCTGCGTCGGCGCCAGAATTGTGAGACTATATAAAAATATCATTTTATATTTTTGCATAAAATTGCAGCTAGCGGAATTAAAAAATTGATGAAGGTTTTTGTATAATTACGCTAGGAAATAATTTCGTTTTTGCATGAATTTGTGATTTACTTCAAAGTATGGCGAAATATAATGTTTCAAAAGTTTCAAGTTATAGACATTTTTAAAACCTTAAATTTAAAATAATTGATTAAATTTTATTTTTACTAACTAAACTTTCATTTTTTTATTTCAACCAGTTTTATAAGAATATTATTCTTATATTTTAATACTTTCAATACTATTAATTTATTTCAACTTAATCTACAATACAGAGAGGACTGTCTCAATTTAAGCCTAAATGTGGAATATCCAGTAGATTCACGAAGAGTAAAACTGCTATTTTTTACCTTAGTAAAAGAGGAGGATGTAACACGATCATCATGATCTGGACGATTCGATCTCGGGATAGGCCCGGTTCAATTTTACAGAAGACTGAGCAGACTTTCCTGTCCGTCTGCAAGAATTTGTTTGCGAGACTAAGTCCCGTCGGGTTATTATAATACTGGAATACAGTAACAAACACTCCATTAACCAATTCGACAAAATGATTGTTGTATTGACATCGACAGGTGTTCTAACCACATTGGGGTGTGCTAATAATGAAGTATTAGGAGTATAAGAGCAATACAATGGAAGAAACTAATATATCGTAACACACACTACACTGTATGTGACAAGTTTGTGGATAATCCGTAATCTTGATACGTTAAGTATCGTATAATGTGTTTTGTAATTGGAACGAATAACAATTATTGTGAAACCTCGCCTTCCCTTTCCTTTCTTCTTGCAAGCCATTCTTCTCCATTTTATTTCCCATGTTCTGTCCCCTATGCGGCGCTGCATGTGCGTGAGGTCGCGTTGCTGCCCTCGCCTTTTACGCCTCCTCATCCCCAGTTCAGCCAAACACGCCTGCTTTCCCACCATGGCGGCCACCGCCGCGTCATGAACATTTCGCAACTACTTCCCGCGCGGCCCATCCCATACCGCGCCTCCCTCAGTGGAGTTCATGGCCGAGCGCTCCTCCCTCTCCCCACCTCATCCTTCCCCTCATCAACATCTATTATCTCCCCCCCTTCCCTTTCCCTCCCCCTCGACACTCTTCAACATATAAATTGTAAGCAGCGAGCGAGCAAATACACTCGTCCGTCAACTATCGTGGACGGCGAATACTGTTTCGCACTCATTTTAAATGACGCGCACAGAGACAGTAACATCTCCGTGGCTCGGGTGGTAGCGTTCTACCTCATCAAGTCATCCCGGGTCCTATTCCTCGTGTAGCTTTCCACATTAATGTCCCAGTTCCTGTAGCTGTGACTCCTGAAAAGCGGACCTTCCTTCCTCAATCCACCTCTTCCTAGTATCAATAACTCTATCACTAACAACTCCTACTAACCACTCCACGTGGGTCAAGTTGTTGGTAAACCTAGCTAACCTTCCCACCTACTAACAATGACCTACCACCCAATTTCTACCTCGAATTGCCCTATATAGATAAGCTTCAATAGCACGCTACATTTGCCATTTACAAATACTACAGAGACTGCACGTGGAATAGTATTTCTGCTTCCCCACTCCCGCCATAGAGAGACCACATGAAGGCAAAATCCTCATGGTATCATTTCGTCAAAAATATTTCCTCACCTTAAGCAACATTCCTCACCCTCTGAAAAGTTCATTAAGAATTAAGAGGGAATGGAATAGAATGGTATATACAGGTATTATAACACATACTATTAAAATGTAGGTTAAATTGTTTGTTATGTTTTGATAAATATTTTTGTGCATTTATTTTTAGTAAAATCTCTCATGTTCATGAAGAACTTGGATGAAATAGAATTTGGTGAATAGATGTTTATTAAATGTAGTTTGAAATCTAGATGTTAAAGAGTTAATATATAAAAAGATGCAACGTCAACAGCCAGGTGAAAATTACGACGGACCTGAACTCGAACCAGGGACCTTCGATTCTGGCCGCAGTTGTGCACCACCCGCCTCGACTCCCAAGTCCGTAAGCATCCTCCACTCATCCTGATCCGGTGAACCTGGATCACATCCCCCTTCAGGGGATACGTGACCACAGGCGGGCTCCTATGCCCGGTTTTCGCGTACCTACGCATCGGATGCATATTTCACCTCACAACTTCCGAGTACCTAATCGTGGAGGAGTGTTTGCAAACGTCAACAGCAAGGTGAGCTTAAGAAGAAAACTTTTTGCATCTTAACAAGTGTTGCTGCTTGTAGTCATAATGTTGGATAACTTTGTTGTTCGACAATTCATGAAGCGACAGTGTTTGTTGTTGACGTCATTCTGTCAATAGTTGATTTTTCTCGCACTGTTCTTTTCCTTGCTGCGAATACTGAGAAGTGAGCGCATGTCATCTCTATTCATAACTCTCTTCAATGACAAGATGTGTTCAAGAGTCATACATGGGTTGAAAATTATGGAAACTTAAATGTGGAAAGAATCTGATGTCTGTATTGTTTGTAACTTTATTTGTTGAAATTTATTCAATAAACCTATGCACATAATCCAGTTACAACTTTTTTCACATTTTCCTATTTAGTGCCGTTGATTAGTTGTTGCGACTTGCTGCCTAGAATCTGTTTTTATTAAGGATGGAAATATAAATAATATAGAGGGCTCCAATGGCCCAATTGTTGGCGAGACTTAAAACCCAATAATAATAATAATAATAATAATAATAATAATAATAATAATAATGAAGATCGCACTCACATCCCCGAAGTGGGGACGTGCGCGAGTGAACTCGCAATTCGGAGGTGCATTCTCAAAAGGATGTAACAAAATGACAGACAATAACGTCCGCATATTGACTCAGTCGGAAGTGCGGATATTGGAAGGAAAACCTTTTGTACATGTATTATTTTTAGTGTTTGTATTTTATTTAGAACAAATAAATAAATTACGATATTTTTCTGTGCTCATAATGATAATAATCAAATTGTTCAACTACAACGAAAACAATAATAATAGTAATTGTATTCATTATTTATCTGACAAAGAAGAGAGTTCTTGGCATGTGCCCCTTACCCCTTCTTACTTGAGTGGAGAATTGATAAGTAATAATAAATATAGTAAATATACACAATTTATCTGACAAAGCTCTAGGGCGGCTAAAAGAAATAAAAATTTATAATTTATTTTTATTGCCTCAAATTACAAAAATTATTTAAATGTTCAATTGTTCAGCTATATTATGATTTTAAGATTATGAACTGTCTGAACCACCGAATATCAAAAGGTAGAACATTTCTTCAACACTAATGGTAATGAGGTGATTTTATCGCGTTTTATATTTATTTTTATTTTTAAGAAAGAAGAAAAATGTCACTTTAAAGCAGATTCTACATTTGAGCTAAGTTTAAGTGATTAGTAATTGAAATCGATGAATGGATCATATTTTATATAATGTTCTTTTGAAACACTTTGCTCGAGTTTTCAATAATTTCTCTAGTCATATGTTTTAAAATACTTTGCTAATTTCGTCATTTTATATCTAAAAGTTAGGTTCAAAACACCAATAATACCACCTTATGTATGTTTTGTCAATAAACTGCAAGTATTTCGTAAGTGATTTTTCCTCCGTTCAGACTGGAGTGATTGGGTAGTTATCCCAATCTGACGTAATTTAAAAATGTACCAGAAAAAACCTTGAGATTAAGCAGTTTGATTTCTCATCTAGAGATGTGAACTTAAACGTCATGATGTAATTCAATTTGAAGGATGTACGATCATCAAGATAAAAGAGAATGTCCAATGTATTAGGACAAAAATTCCCAACAACAGCTACTTTCCATGGAGCATGTCATTTTAAGTTTTAGGATACAGTTGGAAAGGGGAGTCATCAATTTCAAAGCTTTGTAAGAGTACTTGCATATTTTACTGCTTTGCATTGTAAGTTAACTTTCTCAAAAGATTAATCATGTTATGTCGAATGAAAATGGGAGACGGGACCGGGATTCGAACCCGGGACCTTGAGCTTTACGCGCTCAAGCGCCTACCGACGTCATTCGACGTAACATGATTTTTCATTCGACGTAACATGATTAATCTGTTACCTGGCGGTGAGGTTCACCGCAATCTAAGAGATTTCTATGTTTCTCAAAAGATTTGGAACATTGGGAGTTGTCATTTAATGACTTAATTTTTTGGCAATGTTTTATATAATAAATTTTTATTGTCAAAAAACCAGTACAAACTGCATATGACCACATGGAATAAACTAATTTACTCTCCGAAAACAAGCAAGGGACCATCCCATCAATTCCGATCAAGAGCCCTAAGGCAGAGGCCGATTCAAAAATTCCTATATAAGATGAAAAAATAGATACGAGTTATAATACTAAAAGAATGTCAGTATGTTTGAAATTTAACGCAAAATATTTACATGTACAAATTATTATCGAACTATCGATTATTTTGAGTAAAGTGTTTAAAAATCATAAGAATTGAAATAACGCTAAATTCACGATGTAGTGTTACAATAAACACGCCCCTAGACAAAGTCTNCGCCTCTACCCGAAGGAAAACCGGAGAAAAACCCGGGCCAGGATGGGGCTACAGAATTAATGTACACAACCGTGCTAAAGTTGAGTACACATAAAACTAAATTAATATGAGTTTTATTAATTATAAAAATTAATTAACAAAACAATCATACAAGAAAAGTTTTTTTTTCCATTGACATAAGTTATTTAAAAAGTACTACAGCAATGGCGTGATAAAGTACAAGACGAATTTAACTTTTATTAAAATCAATACATTCTTTTACATTGTAGAAGCACTAGTCAAGAACGTAGCTTTCAACCGCGGATTTGAAGAGATTCAGTTTCATAATATCATTTATATTCTTGGGAAGGGAATTATATAGAACGATTCCCGAATGATAAGGTCCTTTTTGGCAAAGAGTGGTTGACACTCTAGGGCGATGAATATTACTACTATTGCGAGTATTGTGTTCGTGTACGAGACTGTTTCGTATAAAGCAAGGGTGGCACTTCAGTAATTTGGTCTTAACAAACACGACCGTTTCATAAATATAAATGCAGGGAAGTGTTAATATATTTAATGCCTTGAATAAAGGTTTACAAGAGTTTCGGGGGTGAGATTTACAAATTATCCGAACTATCCTCTTCTGAATTCTGAAAGTTTGAGTATTCTGAATTGCCCCAGAAGGTAATGCCATAACGTAAATAGGAGTAAACGTTTGCAAAATATACGCAACGGGAAATTCGTGGACTAACTGCGTTAACTAAATTTCGGAATGCGTAACACAATTTGCTTAATTGAGAATTAAGATTGTCAACGTGACAATTCCATTTGAGGTTGGCTTGAGTATGGAGACCCAAGAATTTTGTATTCGTAACAGTTTTAATTGTGTTCCGTTTAAAGAAAGAGAAACCTGGGGTAAAGATTTTGTATTACTATTGTGAAATGACATAGACACTGTTTTGTCAGTGTTTACAATGAGACGATTTGCATGGAACCAAGTCGAAAGGTTAGACAAAACTTTTTGAGCATTGGCGTGTTTACATAGTAAATTAGTGTCATCAGCAAAAAGAACCATTTTGCAATCTGATGTGGATGATGACATGTCGTTCACATACAATAAAAAGAGTATAGGGCCGAGAATTGATCCTTGGGGTACTCCGCAAGTAAGTGGCTTTGTTTCTGAAAGACAACGCTCAAGTATTTTATTTTTAGTATAGGATATTTCGACCTGTTGATATCTATCCTTTAAATAAGAAGTTAGCCATTGATGTGGAAGTCCACGAATGCCTAAAGAATGCAATTTGGAAAGGAGAATTCTGTGATATATGACATCGAGTGCTTGGGATAAGTCAAGAAAAACACCCTGAGGATTTTCTCCACGGTCAAGATATGTGGTAACATCGTTTAAGAAGGAAAATATGGCGCTTGTAGTGGAAAAGGATTTCCTAAAACCATGTCGATCGTCAGAGATAATGTTATTTTTTGATAAAAAATCTAGAAGACGCTTATAGAACAATTTTTCTAGAATTTTTGAGAAACTGGGCAGTAGAGATATTGGTCGGTAATTTCCAATATTAAGTTTGTTTCCTTTTTTGTATAAAGGTTTTACTTTAGCTCTCTTAAATATGTTGGAAACACCCCTTCCGATAAAGAACTATAAAAAATATTTATGAGTGGATTTAATATAGCGAGGGACGAAAATTTAACAATATACTTGGGTATATCATCTATGCCTTTTGAAAATTTGTTTTTTAATGAGCTGATGATTCTCATGACTTCTCGTTAATGACCTTCAAACGTGACTTATCAATTGATACAAATTTTATCGCAATATCGATAATTGACGTCAAATGAGTTATCTTTCATATCACCCATCAACTTCAATACTAGGATGTTCAGTAGAAATAAAATGTCATGTACAAATTTTGGTGTTTCTCCAGAATCACATACCGTTCTCAAATTCTCTAATGACTTTTTATTACTTCATGCAATCACGGACCAGTTTACTTTAATCTAGGTACCGAAACATCGACGTATCTATGTAATCAGAATATATTTTCTCTACATCCTTTACCAATTCTCCGAAATCACATAATTCGAATACTTTNGGGGGGGGGGGTTGACGAATAGTTTCCCATATATTTACATATATTTTCATGGATATCTGGAAACTCCTTAATTGTTTAGTAAGACGTTAAGACTAGTATAACTTAATATCTTTATAATCGTGCAGGAAGTTAAAAGATTCAATCTCTCATGAACATATTGTGTCAACACATGTATTAAATTAAAAAATGGTAGGAAACTAGAATTCTCATCGTTATATAGATCTTATAGCTTTCCAAAAGCTGAGTTTATTTATAGTAAAAAAAAATTTTAACAAGTAAAAACATTCGAGAAGTCATATCTTAAGTGATTTTATCGTCGATTTAATTGAAATTGATTGTTTTTCTCAAGAATTTTTTAATATTTTTTTGGAAAGGAGTTTTCTCACAGTATTTCATAAAATAACAACACTAGTTAAGAGAGGTAATAAAGTAAGTACATGTATTGATATTGTTTTTTATAATATGGTGTTGAGAAATCCTTATGCGTGCACGCTAAGAAATTCATTTACCGATTATTTCTATTTATTCATAAAATTAAAAAAAAACAATAAATACAAAGGAAAAAATGTGAATATGTCTCATTGATTATAAAAAAACTGATTTACAAAACAGGATTTGTAAATAGGAACCCTACACTTGAGATTAATGATCCTAATGGTGCTACCAGTCGTTTTATAAGTCACAACATAGAACCTTCTGAAGTTAAAAATATAAGAAATGAAGGGAAAAAAAGAAAAATGAATGGATTACCGACGCGATAATGAGATCTTGCGCTAAAAAAGAAAAATTATATAAGTTTTGGAAACAAGATCTTAATAATGAAAATAATAAAGTTAGATATTATAGAAGAGACTGAAATGATGCATAATAAGAAATTAATTGAGAATAATTGGAATGATCGTACAAAGTTATGGAACATTATAAATGCTAATGTAAATAAGAAGTCTAAATAAGAATCATTTATCAGTTGTGTATCAGATGAAAATAATTGTAAGATAACTATCAGATGTGATTTATCAGTTGTGTATTAATTGAAAATAATTGTAAGATAGTAATGAGATTGCTGAAAATATGAATGAATATTTTTGTAATTGTTTTAAAAATTTGTATTTAGCCATAAGGCAACCTTGTATTTATTGCTTTGTAAAACAAGGCTCATCATATTCTTGCAATCTCTTGTTATTTTATTCTGTTTGCGCGCAATTTTGCCACTTTGGAGGTGTTCCCGTCCCCGCCAGAGTGCAGGCGTGCGCAACTTCTTCTCTAGCAACCTTTTTATAGTCATATTCCGACATATTCTTCAAATATTAGGTATTTCGTTTCTGTATCAATAAACCGGTGTAGGTAAAAAACTTAACAATAAAATTGCTCAACCAACTGAAACTAACCCTTAACCCCCACCTCATAGATCCGCCACTGAATACCGATATTCTGAAATATATCTACTGTGCATTTTCCTATAGTGTTGTTTCTTGTAATAATTGCGTGGGAAGGTGCATGCGTGAGTACATTCAGTATGTTACAAGTAAAGAAGAATGGAATTTTAAAGATTGTAAACAAAAATACTTTAATGATAAACAAAGTTGAATCTGCAACAACTCTTCTCACTTGAAGTTGTAATGTATCATTATGAAACGTTAAAATCCAAATTCATTGAATCCAATAGTAGAACGAGGAATAAAAGTATTTTATTACTTAAATTAAGCAGAGCTTTGATTGATAAGAATAGCTGCATTAAGGCAATAAAAGTATTCAACTTATTACCTAATGAATATAAAGTTCTGAACAGGAATAAAAATACTTTTAAAAAATACTTGAAAAATTGGATAAGCGATAACTTCTAAGATAACGATAATTAATACTTATGAGATAAGAATTAATAAAATTAATTTTATTAGTAGTACAAGCATAGTGAATTTTTTGAGAGAGAAAAGACACTTCATTTAGTTTTTGTATTCAGTTAGATTAGATCAGATTTGTTCTAATCTTAGTTACTAAGTTTATTTCTAATTTGGAAGTTAAACCAATGGTTAAACCAATCCCTGTACAGGGATTTTCTCCCTCTGTGGAATTTACATGCATTTAATTTATATATTGTAATTTTGTTTGGAACGAATAAATAAATTAAAATAATTTTTATACAATACATGTATTATACAATAATAATTATATCGTGAGTCAAGTTTGACAAATAAGTTCGATCATGTATTGGCGCCTTAAAGCATGAGAAATACAATTTTGTACAATTTTATTTCTTTGTGGGTCAATCCGACTCAAGAAGTCCAGAGGTAATTACCTAACAACCTTTCCTATTGTGTATAATTCGCACAAACGAAAATAATAATTACCTCTTGAGACTTAAAATATCATATTCATTGTAGCGTACACCATTTGATAGATCGTGCGTTTATCTCAATCGTTATCCAAAAATGTTTAAGAGTAAATGGTTTTTATTTCGTTGTAAAAGAAGAAAAGAAATGACAAAAAGAATGATTGAAACAACAATAAATAACAATAAACAGATGTTTAGTGTTAAAGCACTAAAGGACAATCTGAACTAAGGCCCCAGAATAAACTGAAAAAAATGGGAATGATGAATGCTCTTTGAACTTAACTGAAAACGATTCTAACACTTTCATTGCTACTTGTGTTTTCCTTTCTCTTCTCGTAATTTTCCGATATGTTCGCTACACTTCAAATGTCTCTTCACCTCCGTTGGGTCAATAGAGCTAATATCTTCAGCACATCAGCCACGTCCACCAGCTGTATGAGAGGACAACAGGTCAATACCGGCGTGTTGCCAGTCTGGTTGAAACCGCTTTAGAGGCTCCTGGCTTTCGTTGCACAAATCGGTTGGAGAGAACGATCATCCTAGTAAAATGTTCGACATTTTCACTTCCCAAAAATCGTAAATTATGACATTTCAACCAAATTATCATCATCATAGTAGAAAACAGATTTCGAAAATGTTTGCCGTTATTGTAAGTTATTCTATGAAATACGTAATTAAATCCGAATCAACCATAACTCAATAATCAAACATATCCCCTTTCTTATTTTGACTTTTTGGCAGAATCCTTTTCAGATATTTTATGTTATTAATAAATGAACATATTTACTTCAATTTTGTGTGACCTTTGGAATTCAACAAGAAAGATATTCTTTTAAAGAAATACATTTTCAAATTCGATTGCAATTTTGTACTGCTGAACCATTCTTAGACATAGATACAAATTTTTGCATTCGTAAACGACAGCGTAAAAATGGAATGAGCCAGTAGTCGATTTGGGTGCTTGAAATAAAAAAACGTTATGTACTCCTAATTAATCAGTCTGTTTCGAAATAAGAGTTCATTATAATAATAGAGAATACATCTTACACAATGGTAATCCTTAAAATAGTTTTTTTCTCTTCCGAAAGCTTCTTCCAAATATCAAAGGCGTATAGATTTCTTGTACAATTTGAATTACTCTTATATTTCTTAATTTTGTACCCTTCGAAATATTGAGTGAAATTGTCCTCTAGTTGTCGATTCCCTTTTTGTACCTTTACAATTTGAGACATCCTTGGAATCGCACAAAAACATGCAATTCAAGCAATTCATGAGAAAATTCTCTAATCAAGAACACCGTTAATGATAGATAATATTTTTTTGACGAAATATCGAATTTCATGTAACCACTCATTGCGGCAACACATTGTATTATAGTCTCTCAGACCAATGACAAAACCTGTAGATTCTACGACCTCTCTTATCGATTCATTCCCACCGTAAAATGCATAGCATGTTTTGAAGACATTAAAGTGTCAAGTACTTGTGCACTTCCGGTGTTCTGTCGAGCACTGGTGCACCTATTCTATTCGATGTAATCTCCATCCAGTACAACTCAGTAATATAACTCTCGGATATACGTGTTAGGTCATATTATATTTTAGTGCAGTTTCCGAAAGAGCACCAAACATCCCTATCACTCTTCAATTTCTAATTAAATCAATGAATATGAAATATGAACGTTCGGAATTTGCCGGAATATCAGGAAGAGAGTGTGTGCAAAGTCTGTGTCCTCGTCTGAGTCAACAGTTCATGTTTCACCAATATGTTACGTGGAGGGAGGCAACAGTGACACCCAGCGTCTGCAAAAACGGCAGACCGAGCGTCTGGTATACCACGAAAGCTGAAACGGTGATGGAATTCAACATGAAAAATATCTGTAGTTCGTGCCTCAGTCGAATGCCAAATTCTCATCACAAAATATTTAGTCTTCTGAATTTGTCATAGAATTCATGATAATACATCACAAATTCTTTTCTTTTACATGACAGTGAACAGAACAGCTTAGAAAAGTAAACAGTATAGTTCAAAAAATTGAATATTTTTAATAAATGCTAGTTACGCAAAACAAAATAACCGGCAAATTTATTAATATCATTTGTCTCATACGTACGTCACTTTGTGGCATTATTATACAACCGCGTCTGTTTAAATATCCCAAAAATTCTCTCCCAATAAAATAATCTCCTTCTTTAGAATAATGCTAAGATAATGAATATTAAAAATATTTTTGCTGCTCTCTGTACCACAATGTGCATCTACTACAGCGATAAAGATACTTATTTACTTAACGTAGTGTGAAGCACATTCGAAGACTTTGTTTTCTGGCTAGAATATATATCTCTGCACTCGACAAGCAGTCTTTTGAGACAGTAATGTAGGACGACAAAATTTATTTTAATGCTCTCTTAGCAGTATTTATATAATTAGTGAGGGTTAGAAATTCTTGAATCTCTTATAAAATTAAAATATTTAAAAATAGGTTTTATCATATTGAACGAGTATTCAGTGCACGAAACGGCGTCAACATGGAGAGTTTTGTAAAAAAAAAAAATGTTTTTGCTCCTTCATGTTTCTGGTAGTGATAACTCAGTTCAGTATTTTCTGGAACTCTCAAACATTTTCTGAAGCTTCTGGAAACATTAAAAAAATATTAGGTAAATATTTACTTGATTATCCACGTGGATTCCATTCGTATCAGTTCATTGCTCTTACTTGTATTTGAATATTGTCTTCTTTTTCGATGTTTAAATTTTATAATTCATGGTGTACTTGCTTTAAATGACCATGTTTTACTCGGATGACTACGAAGCACAATCTCCTATTCCATAGAAATGTTATTTTAATGAGCAGTACAAAATTGACTCATAGTTGTAATTGGGAAAACGGTGCCAAATTTTCCTGACTCGTCTGATTGTATTTTAATATAATTGTGATTAATTTTGCTTATCTTTTTTATTGTATACAATGCTTTGTCTTTTTATTATATGCATTGCTATCCATCGAATTATCTATTCTTCTGAATCTATGTCCGTATTTACGTTATGTAATGAAACGAGTTCTTTCAGAATCGAGAACGTGATACGGATAATTGTACGCTTTCACAACAGGCGTCTTGAATAATATTTTTGGAACATAGTGCCGTGGTCTATTGGGATTATACCCGAACGTTTCGCCCGAAAAATATTATTCGAAAATGAGATAGATTGCTGTTTCATCCCAAAACACCGATATTTTCTATATTTGTCTTAGAGATAGGATAGGATAATTTCTGTGGTAGATTGTACATTTCGGTCGTTATAAATGGTTTCAAATAAAAATATATTGCTTTACAAAAAAGGTTTTTGTAATATCTATTGGTTCAAATATTAAGTTTGGAGGAGTCTGCGAAGTAATTGCAACAAGTGTTACATTATTCAAGGAATATAAAAGCGAGCTTTGAATGAACGAAACAATGCAGCTGAGGATGAATAGCTGTAAAAGGAGAATCGTGCGTGACTCCAAATCACCTGAACGACATTGTTCACAAGGTCACACATCGAAGTAGATGCTGAGTTCCAAGACCTAAATACACTATACTCAAAAGTCATGAAACTTGTAAAGTAGTAGCTGTAAATTAGTTAATTATCCTCAACGTGGTCACAGGCAGATTGCAACTACTCTCTTGACGATAAATTGTTAATTAATTACTCTATTGCAATTCTGAATAGCTTGATGTTGGTATAGGGTTTGTTCACGGTGTAGCCAGTGACTTTTCTTCCCAATCGTTCACTGGTTATGCTACGTGTACCTCACGTTATGTTGGCAATACTTTCGGATTTCTTTAAACTTTAATCAACCACCAACATCAGCCATCAATTCAATTCTCTTGCTCTTGTGACGCTATTCTGTTCTTTCTCCATGAAGCGTGTCAGGAGCGGATACAGGTTACTATTTTAGGGTGGGTTCATAAGAAAAGAATATAATTTTGGGCATGAGGCATTCCAGAAACACACCAACCTGGAAATGTTTTTGAAAATTGTAAAGAAAATTGTAAGTTTAGATCATCCAAGTGTTAATTAAGAAGAATACAATAACGCCCCAATTTCGTGATTATTTTATATTTTGAGGGGTAGGGGAAAGTGACAAATACAAAACTTTTATTATATTAAATATACAAAAAAAATTATTCACCTTTTTAAGACAGAGAAAAAATTAAATTTTCAGGGACAATTGCTGCTAAAGATGATGCTGCAGCTGTGGCTTTTGAAAAGTTAAATACAAATGCTGTTTACGGCTGGGACTGTTCCTTTCAATTGGACCCAAAATTTGAATGCGTCACTCATTCTTGAGAGGCCGAGGGGGCAAAAATTAATTTAGACAAAAATGTTCAAAATTGCCCTATCGCAAGAAAAAACATTTCGGAAAATTTACCTCTTTTGCAATTTTAATAAAAGTGTGCGATATAAATTTTCAAGAAAAGATCATAAGACTTAAAAACACCAGTTTCTTTGATAACATGATCTCCATGACCTCCCTCTTGTCTGCGCCTGGAGCATGTGGAACAAATATTACCTTGTGTGTTGTTTTCTTTATTTCTTAGCCCGTATTTTTTACTGCAAGTAGTTATTATAGTGACTAATAATATTTATTTATTCGTATATTATTTAAATACATAGAAATTGGCAGCCATATTACATTTTTCTCGGTAAAGTTATACGACTTTAATTGATTGATTTCGAGACGCTCTCTGGATCGATTTCAAAGGTCTTAATCTGTTACAAAATTATATCTGCAATCGGAATTGAGTAAATATCTCAGCAATAATAAGAAAATTAATAATAAGCACCGTTTCTTAATATTTGATTTAACGTTTCGAAAGTAAAAATTCCTTAATAAGCAATATTTGTAATAATTATCTGCCTAAAATTCTCACAAGTTGCTTCTGATCTTTTGTACCTTCAGATATCTGAGGAACTTTAAACTGCTAGGTCGTAATAAAATAAACGTGGTGTTGATGACTGATATGATGAAATAGTGTATAGTATCTTTATTATGCCAGAAGAATGGTTGAAATTAAAATACAAATGATGGTGTTAATGAAAGTTTTGAATAAAAATAATTCAAATTAAAAAACAAAAAACAAATTCAAAGACCAAACTAGGGACTATGAATTGAACACAGGTCTATTTAAATATTATTCGTAAAGCTGAAGAATAGAAAGTACATCTCTTCATGTCAAAAAGAATATATAGTGACAAGTATGAGGAAGTGACGGAAGGGCTAACGAGATCACTAATACATCAACAGAATGAATCTTTTAAGACAGATTTGCCACTTGAAATAAGTTCATTCACGTGAATTTTTTTGTAAGTATTCAACATTGGGAATCAGCCAACTTAAATGTGTTTTTCATTTTTAAAAAAAGAGTTTTCGTTTTTTCGCTAAAATATATTATGGACGAAGCAAAATCTGTGAAAGTAATGTTATTAATTATTTTTCTTTTTAGATAGTATGCCTTAATCTCGTTTACGGGAATATATTTTTTGTTTTCATTGGAATTTCTAGGGATCCGCATCATCATTTGATACGTTTAGGTTAGGACGACATATGATGTCCAAACAAATTCCATCAAAAAATACTCATCGTCCAGAAAATCATGTTAATCATAAGATTTTATCATGTAAATAATGGATAAATTTTATCATGCATCATGACATATAATCATGTAAATCAAAATTTTGATTATATGTTCCCAAAATACTGAAATATTTTAAACTTGGGAAGGTATGGATGAAATTTAAGTAACTGAAGATTAACTAAGTGTGTGAAGTAAGAACCAGACTAGAATATAACATGATGTATAGTTGCAAGATTTTACAAATATGAAAAACAGAATGAAGGATTTTTAAGCAGCACTAGTTTCCGTGTTCTTTTCTAATTTTTGTTCCTTATTGTTTACAAAAACAATGTTATCTGTTTCATTTAATCGCCTTTTTCTCACTATTTGTGGTGCATATCTGTCTTTTAATTTGATTTTCTTAATATACCTGATACGTATGAATCTTGATTTACTGAATCAACAAGAAAATACATCAACATAGCCACACAATACGACTACTGTGGGTTGTCTGAATCTATGAGAAATAAACAGAACGGAGATACCTGGCACACCCCTCCCCCCACCCCAAAGAAAAGAAAAAGATGTATCACTTCATGTCACGTATCTTATTATAAGGTACTCATTATATGTTCTTAATTTAAATATCATTAAAACATTAAAAAATACTCATACTGCATATGTAGTTATTGACATTCTCAAGTTGCACTTTCCATGAGTTAGAAATTGTATTAAATAGAAAAGTTAACGCTTCTACCAAATTTTAAGCAAAAACTTGAACCAAACCTAATCAAACCCAATAGCATAAACTCGTTTCTTTTGACTTCCATGTCACATTAAACCAACAAAATTCATTGACAAAAGTTTTATTATAGGTGAAAAAGCTGAAATAAACGTCGGTCACTATGGCTGTATCCACCAGCACATACAATTCTGGGTTTGTTTTTAGTATCTTCCCTGTGACAGCGTGTTTGATAAAAAACTGCGTCTGTGCACATGTTGGGGAATTCACAACACAATTCTTGATGTTTCGCGATCCCTCTCATTGAAAACAGGGACCCAAAGCGACCTTATTTCGTTACGACCAAAGCAATTATTTCATAATAATTACAGACTGAAGTGGAACAAATGTGGACTCAGCATATGCTGGAGTCATATCTCAAAATAAAAATCTGTTTAACAAATATTATTAAAAGTTTTCAGTTATTTACATTTTAATGAAACTGATTCATTCAAGTATTATGATAAAGATATGTAATAATTAATATTTTATCATTAATTTTCATGTATTTTGGAGTGATAATTGAATTTGTGTTATAAATAGCAAGTATATAACTATGAACATTACAGAATCCACCTTCGCAGTCTCGCTTTGTATGGTGTCAGCCTTACAATCCACCACACATTGCTGCTGTATTAAATTTGGTTTTATTTCCCAAATATGAGTTAAATCTTAATTCACATATATAAAACAATATTTTGAAATAACATAAATAACAAAGAAGTAAAAAATACTTCATCTTCAACAAACGAGACTTGTTTCTTACGGAAATATTTCTATGAAACTTTTTTTTCTGAATAGCAATTTTCAGTTTATTAATAAAATCAGGATTTTGAAAATCCATATAATAAACTAATTGGAAATAAATGTAAAATTCGTTTATTTCAAAGTTTGATTTTGTTATTTACACATTTTTAAATGAGCTGTTTTTGAGGAGACACCAAAACGTCGGGAAATGCTCCTACAAGCTTTCGTTTTCTTACTAACCTTTCAAGAATATTGAATAAAATTAAAGGGAAGTATAAAAAGAATTGTATAAATTATTTGGTTAGTGGTCAACATCTGTGTCTCATGCTATTCTTGAATGTTATCTTTCCTCAGTCATTGGGTTTATATGTTACTGTGAAAGTAGAAAATCAGGAATTGTACACAGTGCCAAGATAATGTAAAGAATGCCGTAGTAGGAAAAGTAGAAAATAATTTTTACATATAACATGCCTATACAATGTTTACAACACCTATCGTATAACAGGCTAAGTAAGTGTAATATCTTTTGGCGAATACATCACCTTTTATTCTGGTCTTAACTTATTGCTAAAGCGTTACTTACAACATCAAGCTGTAATTATTATAAATCCCAGTATTCTTAGTACTGATGGAGCGCATTCTCTACCTTTCGTCTTTGTTAGTGAGTTTACTGGCTCACCAATGGAGAATAAAATTACCGCCGTAACAGGTAATATACAAATAATTTTAACAATATTTAATATAATTGTAATGCTTGGCAAGAATTAAGGAAAATATTGTAGTACCGCTACGATACAGTGTTACCTCGGCTTTTCCCCAAAATTTCAAAGTCGTATTACTACTTATGGCCTTGGGTGTCTGAAGCTCATAATATTTATATTTCATATTTTAAACATATCTACGTTTATGTTACCTTCCAAGTACTTTTATTTATTATGAGTGACCAAGGAAGGTATTTTTATGTAGTAATATTTTTTGCTGTAAGGATGTTACCAGCCATAGGAAATTAATTAAATTAAATGATATTATTTTCTGGATTCTCAATATTAATGAAAATTATTGTCTACTTTTTAGTACAGTTCTTCTTAAATAAAAGTTTGGTTTAAGGCACTTTTTTACGTTTATTTTTTACTTTTTAGTTCTAGAATGTTTATTCACTGCTCTTGCAAGTTAAATAAAAGATTGTAATAATTGTGTAGTAATCATCTTCCATTAACCAGTATGGTAATTAATATCTGAGAATTTTCGAACTATTATTGTTCATATTTTGTGACATTCGACATTGATTCTACTAAGTATTATAAATTATTTGTTTAAAAGCGAAGTTTAAAGAAATTAAATAATCATGTTTATGATATTTTGAACAAGAATATGATGTATTTCTAGCTTTGTCTGTCTTTCGTTAGGCATTTTCTACAATGCCTTGGTAATATGCACAATGACTAGGCAAAGTAGGAAACACGATTAATGTTCCTTCTTTACCTAATCACCTTGCCTAGGAATTGTTTAGGAATTGTCTAGGAATTGTTTACATTGCGTAGGAATTGTTTACATGGCCTGAATTTCCCACATAACATACCTCATAGAAAAGAGAGAAAAAATTGAAGTACGAATTCTCTCCATTGAAGTTGAATGTTAGATAACTTGAAATGTATTATGTAACGCACCTGTTTACTACATTGAAAGAAGTCGCCGCACCCTTCAGCGTATTAACTAACTCTAGCAGTTAGAATACAAGAAACTTAACAGCGCTAATTCTTCTTCGGTGTCCGAAGGACTGGCATAACTATACCTAATATCTGAGATAGATCATTATATACTTCTCAAATTGCTTAACTTAAAACCTTCTCGAACTAGTGTTAAATATTTCGCTGTTTGGATGTTCAGAGGAACTAAATCTTGGTTGATGTGTTTATTGAAAATGGAACCTTGGTTGATTGGAAACTCTCCGGAGAATTTCACCTTCCACTGAAGCGTTTGTGAAAATTCCCAATCGACCACAGCTCATGACACTACAGTGAAGTACTATAGGCTTACATAAATCTAGAATTATTTATTATGTCGTAGGAGTATGTGTTGTCTCCAAGATATAATGACGAAAATGGCGATTTTTTTATTGTTCGTGAATATGACCATTTGTCTAATTTTCTAATTATAGATCACGTAATCCACTTATGAATACCAATATGGATAATAAATGATGAGTCACTCAATCGTAGGTTAGTTGCCGATACTTAGAGGAAAGTACGCAACTGTATCATTGAACCAGTGATTCTGTATATTGGATTCATGTTCATAATTAAGAATAAAATCTAAATGAACTGTCAATTATAGTTAACAAATCATTATAAACTCAAAAATTAGTTCTCCCTTCCGCAGCAGCATTCCAACGAAGGCTGAGGCGTAGATCGTGTGCAAAGCATATTGACTCCTTACTTCGGCGACTGTTAATTTAACGCATACATATGAACGTCATACACTATTATTACTGATGTTATGGTCGGGTCTTTAGCGCTCGCCTTCATCTAATAGAGCTCTGAGTCTTTCCCCTGGTCAAACAGCGGTAGGCAGACCTTCATACATCCCTGTATCACACGCAACAAACAACGGTTTTATAACAAATTTTTCAACAAATTGTGCAATGTTAAAATGAAAGTTAAAAGTCGGAGCAATGTGTTATCTTTTTAAGGATATTTGATTTTCGTGGATTGGTTCATTAAGGCGAGAGAAAAAGGGGTAGTTATAAAAAGGATATCGTTTATGATATATGGCGATCTTAAAAGGATGACCTTCTGTCAGTTGCTCTGGGTTCACTACTTCTATTTTACTGTCATTTGTAGGTCTAATAATGTGTGGTCGAGTGTTCTATCATGTCTGAACAAAATTAGATCTTTAACTTACATTAAAATTCGAGTTTTCACATTACAAATATTTTGTAAGTCCCGTACTTGCTTTCAAATCCATTGGAAATGAAGATACAAAAGTTCATAATCCAATTACTCTCGTAGCATGTTTTGCTCTATGTAAAAAATAAATTAAGAACCAGGCTGTTCAATTTGTTTGGTTTTTATAGTGTAGCAATGACAAATAATATAGAACCAAGTGTTTAAAAAATGACGAGATGGCTGTTCTCACTGATTCTATTTTATGTAATTTTCATTCTGTATCATGAAACACGTCTCTTTTCTTAAGTTGATCTATTCTTTTGTGCGGTGTAGTTGGGATTCGTGGAATCCATGGCAGGCACCAAATTTACCGGGGCTCCGCAACCATAAATACTTGGGAACAACTGCTCTACTCCATTACTAGTTTTAAAACTTTACTAATACTAAATTGTTCCAAAATTTTTACCATCTTTACTGATAAAATATTCCAAAAAACTTAAAAAACTTATTTTTCGAAAACGGAGTTGTGTTTCCCTAAACATTTCAGAATCTCTGCACAAGTCTAAAGAAAATAAGTCTTCACACTATTCGACTAACAAGTGCAGCCAGTTCGAATTGATGTGGTAATTTACTCTGTGGCTAAATTAAGTGAACCGAGAATGAAGATACCTGATTTATTAAAAACTGTATATTTGTTTTCTGCCCTCAGTCCTTATAACTTTTCTCAAACCGACTCTGTATATTATTGGGACGATTCTCTATAAATATTTCCAACCTACGCTGAGTTGTATTACAATGAAGATATTGTCTCTGTAGCAGTATTCCTTTATTCCCAAACTCAATTCGCATTGAACTTTCATATGGTTTCTGTAATGAATATAAACTTTCATATGATTTCAAATGCATAAAACAAGTTAAAACCAATTTATGAAAAACGTAGGGCTCTAATGACCTTGCCGTCGACGAGCCCTAAAACCCCACAATTTTTTTTAAAAAACATGAAAAATGCTCCAGTGAAACACCTGGCCATCGTCGTCTTGAGCAATAGTTTGTTTGTCACTTTTGCAAGCATTGAGAAAGGTGTTATTATTTGTCGTGAAACATTGCAATAAGCTGAGAAGTTTAAAGACATTTTACTAGATGAGTTGGCATTTTTCATTCCTATACATTGTGTTAGCACTCTGGCAAGTTAAAACTTCCATGAAAAATGACTTCGTGAACTTATTCAATTTTCCTCCTATCGTTTTGTTTTGTCCTTTTATTTCATTTAACTCCTTTTGCGGTCACGAAGTTCTGCAATTTTTATTATTTTCTCATTTAATAGCTACTATTGCCTCTATCACCATTTTTGCAGTATTGTACCCGTGACGTCTCCCAACTGTTGACGACAAACGACACAAGAGTGGGGCGCAAGTGTGTCGAAATCCAGTACAAAGGCGAACTTCGCAATTGCAGAGCTATGCTTTAACGAGAGGCACAGTGCGAACTCAGGATTGAGCGTGTTGGATAAACGAGGATTCGAGGTTGAATTGTCTTGAAGGCGACCAAATACCAGTCAGGATAAGAAAAGTTCTTCTTGGATATCTATTATATGTACAAGTTATAACAGTTAAGTGCGCAATTAATTATCCTATAGAGGAGGCAAAGAACAGTGGCGGAGTCAAAGGGGCCACCCCAACCCATCCCAAGAAAAAAAAATAGAACTAGAAATAATATAAGGATGTTTATTTACTGCGAATAAAATTCAGCATGACCATTGAAAGCTACAAGATTAACGAATAAAATCTGTGTAAAACGACGACTGCGGGGGACAAACATGTTTTTATAGATTTTCATTCCTGGGAACTTGAACGTAGGTCTGCGATATTAGTTTCGAACATACTAGCACTCCAGAGATATTCCCAGCCACTTATCTAAGAGAAAATTAACTAGATACAATTTACAATAGAAATATAATCAAAAACGTTTTAATCATAAATAAAAGAAGATAAATAAATTGTAACTCGAATAATGGAACTTTATTTGCACAATAAATCAATGACGGAAATGTTATATTAGTGTCTTATAAAATATGTAATAATAACACTGTATGATTCACGAATGAACGAAAAAGATACAGATATATTGACCCTTGACCTCATTTTCCATTTAATACTAAAATTTTCGTTTTATTATTATTTTCATAAACTTTTCTTTCACAACTTGTAGTTGGATTCAGGCGAGGTGCAGAGTATATCAAGCATCCTCATCTAAAACGATGTCACAATTTAAAAATCTTCTGACTATTCTACAGGTGTTAAGGATGACTGCTTTTTGTAAAGTTAGAAATATGATTTTTTGGAAGATGAAGCCGATTGATGCTCAGATGCAGACTGTGAGGGAAGACTCCATCGGTGGACAGGATTATAGGAACTATTCCATAAGCGATGAATTTCTGTTTTCAAATCTTCATATGTTTTAATTTGATCATTGTAAGTAGTTTATAGGTTGTTAGTGTTGGTTACTGCAATATCTATGATGTGATTTTCTTGAGCTTGTCTATTAGAATAATATGTGGTTTGTTGGGATGGATTGTCTTGTCGGTGAGAATTGATCTATCAAAATAAATTTTGTACCTGCTGTTCTCTGAAATGGATTTTGGGAAGTACTTGCAGTACGGGTCAGTGCCTTCTATTAGTCCACACTTCCCGTAGAGTTTCTGATGGATAATATTAGCAACCTGATTGTGTCTGTGAGTGTAATCTGTCTGTGCTAATAGAGTGCATCTCCCTGTGGTGTGTTGTATAGTTTCTTGTTTAATTTTTCATCTCATACATTTGGCATCTGCTATGTCAGTGTCTTGCAATATAAATTTTCTATAGCTTTTTGTGCTTATTACTTGGTCTTGAATTGCCATGAGAAATCCATCCGTTTCCGAGTATGGATCCCCTTTTGTAAGACAGGAGTTCGACGCAGCTTTGTCGACATGAGGCTCATCTAGATCATGAGGATGTCTACCATGAACTGATTTAGATTTCCATTGCCTAATTCTCTGACTGATTTCAACGTTAATTTCATTTGGTTGTGGAGAGTGGTCTGCAAAATTTAAAGGAATATATTTCATGTCAGCTGCACATATGGTCTTGTAAAAGTTAGATTCTTCCTTCCTCTGGCGAAGGAAAGCTCGGAGTTGCTTTATTTGTAAACTGTGTTGGTTCTTCAAATGAATTATGCCCCTTCTTCCTTCCTTGTGAGGCAGACTTTTCCTTTCTACATTTGAGCTTCTGTGATGTGACCTATTCTTTGTCATGATGGTCCTGACTTTTCGCTGGAGGTTTTCTATACCTTTTAGTATCCATGAAACTACTCCAACTGAATACGCAAGGATAGAAATGGCAAATAAATTAATTGCTTTAGTTGAATTTCGGCCATTTAAATCTATGCATTAATTTCTCGACAAATTCTTCAGTTAGGTTCTTTTTTATGCATGTATGGTCTATGCATCTAGATCGTTGTAGTTCCAGATATTTGTATAATTCATTTTCTTCCATTCCTTTAATAATTTAATTGTCATTTGTTGTATGAGGTTATCTTTTAATGTTACCTTTGGAAATGGTCAATGTTCTGCACTTATCGGTACCAAGTCTCATTCTAATATCCTTACTGAATGTTTCTATTAGTGTAAGTAATTAAGCTTTGTTGAGGATGATGAGTATATTTAAATATCATCAATATACAATAGGTGAGTGATATTGTGGATTAGTTGTTCTGCAGCTTTTAATCGAAAACCACATCTCGTACCACTCAGGAGATTAGAGAGTGGTTTTGGAACAACGCAAAACCAAAGAACACTGAGTGAATCTCCTTGAAATATGCCTCTCTTAATGTTAATTCTGCCAGTTATTTTAATTATTCTACCTATTCTTAAATTAATGATTGAATTTCATTTTTCCATTATTGCCTTCAGAAAATTAATGAGGGTTGGATTTATTTTGTACATATCAAGGGCTTGATCAAGCCAAGAGTGCGGGACTGGAGTCGAATGCCTCTTCATAATCAATAAATCTGCAGAGTAGGTTTCTATTTTTTACTTGCTTCTAGATGACCGAATATATGATAAGTTGTTCCTTTAGAACCCTTCCGGCATCCCTTCTGCTCCTAATAACTAATATTTCATTCTGCTCCATGTGTGTCCTAATTAACTTCGCTATACAGAATGTCATGATTTTATGAAATGTTTGGAGGCACGTAATTGGTCTATATTTGGCAGGATCGGTACTTTCTTCCCCTTTGGGCAATAGAAATGTTCTTCCTTCTAAAAGAAAATTTGGTATTACTTATGGGTTGTTTATAAATTTATTCATGTAATGTAAAATCAAGGGATGGGGGCAGGTGAACTTTTTGAACCAATAATTTTGAATATTGTTACTTCCTGGACTTTTCCAATTGTGTATGTAATTTATGGCACTCTTAAAAGTTTCAATGGAAATTTCACGAAAAAACATTGTGTCAATACTCTCAGCCGATGTAATCTCATCATTGATCCGTGGTTCATCTCTATTTTGACCAGATCGATGACCTTTTGACCAGATCGATGACCAGTATTTCTCCACTTCTGTGAGATTGAGGTGACATTGGTCAGTAGTTTTGTTTGTGTGGTTTCATTTTTTTCTGAATTCTTCTGTAAAGTTCCTTTCGTTCAATTTGAATAACCTGTTGTGAAATCTCCTGCAAACGGATGTGTCGTATCTACTAAGTTGGGTTTCTAATGCGTTCAGTTTTTACTTGAGTGTATCCATAATATCACTCACATTCTCATTGATTTTATAAAATTTGGTATGAATTTTGTATGTATAAAATATTTGTAATACTTTCTTTTGCAGCTCTTTGTTTACATTTTTCCTCATCACCTGATAAAGACGAGCAATGTCCTTCCTGATCCTTTCAATTCTCGTGATCAGCCTCATCTTCCATTTGGGCATTGGTTTATCTCTAGTTGGTTCATTAGTTTCTGTACATGTATGTATTTTGGCACCATTGTATGTGACAGCAGTCAATGCTGTACAGTAGATGAGGGAATGCATTTTCTCAAAAGAATAAGTGGGTGTCAAATGTTCTGGCAGAACAGCGTCGTTGATGGTTTGTATTATGCGGGAAAAATTTCCTGGACTGCCCTGTCGTGGAATTGCTGGTCTCTTAGTGGGATGAAGCCCTGAATATTGTAAGAGATATTTATTTAAAGTATGATGGATTTCGTCTATTTCATTTATTTGCTCTGAGTTATCGACTAGGTTTTCATTCACTTGGTGGAATGTATTGTTTGGATGCGATTGTGGATATGGATCACGATCAGTTTCTGTTCAGTGGAGCAGTTCACTTGGTCCACAATAGGTAAAGATTGGAGGTTTTCATTTGCTGTCACATCTTGATGCTTCTGTCGCATTATCAACTGATTTTAATTGACTCAAAATTGCTTTGGGGATAAGGTTGTTGGTAACTATTGCTCTTTTTTGGTCGTCCTGCTTGGGTGGTCGTAGATACAAGTGGATTTCTCCTCTGGGAAACACTTTCTGCAGTTGTAGTTCCTGATATTGTTTGACTACAATCAGTTTAGGGTTTCCCGGTGCTTGCTCGCCTGTCCAGCACAGTACCACTAGCGGCTTGCAAGCTGTCATTGCTAGCGCTAGCTCCAACCATGCCCTGGCGCTCCCCAGGTAGCAACATGTTTTCCGAGATCTTACGACTTCTTAAATGCATCACCATATACAATGGGCTTGGATGTCGGTTCTTTTCTTCATCTAGGCAGGTTGGCATTGCACCTTCAGAGCCCTCCCTACTCTGAATGAGGTTTACAAAGGAGGGTTATGGGAAGGAAAGCTTTTAAGATAAGTGATGGGGGCCCCTGATTACTCGGTTCAGCCAATGACGTCCGTGGAAGGAGGAGGGAGAAAGTGCGAATAGATGGATACATTTGTGGGGAAAGAGACAGCGGGCAGCTGCTCCGATTGGTCGCCTCTTTCGGCTGAGTGAAGTCCCATGGTTCTATTCTTCAGGTGGTCCCGGACACCATACGGGATTATTATTATTATTATTATTATTAATATTTTTATTATTATTGGGGACCGTGTAATGTGATAAAAACTATCATGTACCTTATTTTTCGATATCCATCATTATATTTCAAACTTTCCACCCTCACTCTTAATACAACTGAAGTGGTAAAATTTCATACATGTTATAGTTTTAGATACAACTCGCAAACCTTTTCGATTTCATATGAGTTACCGTTGAAATTATATTGAATAATTCTCAAACAGTGAATAGGTTTGTTAGCAGGAACGCCCGAAGTAAAAAATTAGGTTAAACACGTGAATTATTTCAAGAAAACGTAATTTTTAAGATTTATTGATGAAATCTGCAATTTGAGTTAATGCGTTATTTCTGTATAGGAATGTCTGAAATTGCCGTTTCAAGAAGTTAATTTTATGAAAATTTTCGGTGGAGAGAGTCGTATATCGATATTTCTCTTCATTGGCCCCTCCCAAAATCAAATCCTGGATCCGCACTTTAAAACGAACAGAATAGAATAGAAGTCGCTGGCACTGCCAGTTACCAATAACCGCCGCCATTGCCCCCACCATTGAACCTCACAGACGCCACTACTCCTCCTCCACTGCAAGGCCATGTAAACACATGCTTCGACGCTCTCGGCGCCAAGGGAGGTGGTGGACGCAGGAGGCCGTGTTTGCTGACAGCGATACGAGGGCGCCGCCCAGAGCCTTCACAGCTACTACGCATTTTCTGCCGGCGTCCGTCTGCACGCCCGGCGCGACGCCATCTCCGCCGTCGTTGGCGTTCCCAGCATAGTTGCCATCTTTACGTTTCCGCTTTACCTACGAAGTGACGTAAAGTAGTATTTCTATGAGAGCCCGAACTCAGTAATATAACCGGTTTCGATATCGTTCCTGGTTCTGTAGACGATCCGAGAACCGAAAAAAACGTTCAGTACTTTTCTATTTGTCATTCTGAGATGGATCAATTAAATCTTTTTTCAAACATCAAAAATATGCTTTTAATTATATAGATATAGAATTAATTATAGTATACTCATTTAATATATAATAAATATAAATATAAATATACATTTAATGCAATTTACAATTATAATATTTAATCGTGCTATGATTTATAAGTTGAATCATGGATAGTAAAACCGTTAGAAGTCAGTTTGTGATATTTTGACATTACGATTCCATTCCAATAAAATTTTATTCCGTTTAGTGTAGTATAGAAAACGAGGACTCGACTACAACATTACATTTTTCTTTTCAAAATAATAATAATTCATTTTGAATTATGAGGATAATGAACTTATTGGTGTTCCATAAAACTAATATTTTAAACAAGTGATGTTCATTTCTTGCTTCAGGTAATTGACTATCATTGTCGTAACAGAAATGTTTAAAGTACCTGTAATTTTTCTCGTTACGCACAGGTAATGTCTATTATGAACACCAGAATAGAGTTTGTTCCTTTTGATAAATATTAAGTCATAGGGCGGGCGGGATTTTGAGTGAAATACGTAGTGACATTGGTATATAATTTTCAACGTAGAGAAGCCCGGTCTGGTCTTCACGGAACATTAAAGATAAATAATATTTATTTATTACCAATGTTGACTAGTTCTACTTTTGATTTTTAGAAAAAAGAACAATTACAGAATAATATTTTTTACTACGACAGTAAAGTATATAATAAACGAGTATACTTTTGGAAGGTCACTACTTTAATTCCTTCGGCCAATCGACGCCAAAATGACACCGCAAGACGCACAAAATAACCATGCGGAACAGAGGTCTTCACATTACGTAGCATCGCAGTGGCGGCCTCGATGTGGTTGATCTCCGGGGACGGCGTTCGCTGCCCCACCCGACCGACTCTTCTTCACCCATCCGTCAAGTGTCCTTCCTCGCCGTCAGGGGCGTTCCCCCCACCCCTCGCACCTGCGTTTCTTCGACGCAATAGCAACTGCTTTAAGGTAGTACTAGCGTAGGTAGAATTAAATCACTAAAAAGAACTGAAATCGGCTCCTATGTATTTCAAACGAGTCGAGCGTGTTCCTGAATATTGTTTGTACTATAGTATTTATTTAGAGATACAAACTAAATCATGCTTTCTCTACATTATTATTCATTTTGTGGTGCTTTAAAATAACTAGAATAAAAATACAGAAAGCAATTATGCTTCTCAGTGATTTCACTAACTTGGAATACTGGTCCCACCTTAAACCTCAAACATGAAACGTCACAGTTATATCAGCATGAATTCAACCAAAGGGGAAATAATATCAAACTATGTTCGAGAAGAAACGATAAAATATGTGTACATATTTAATTTGATACTTCAGACAAATAAAATTTTCTAATAAATATGAAATATTATATCCATTTGGATTTTGAAAGGTCTTACAAGTGATCAGTATTAGATATTCATTTAAACTTTTAGAATATCCTTCTACCGGAGAAGAAAAATGAGAATGATCATAAACAGGAAATAGGTAGCTCACATCTCTCCGCAAAAGAAAGGAAGAGATAACTTTCTTCGTTTTCGACTGGACAATGGACAAAATAATAGTACTCGAGGAGAAAGTTATGGAATATGTAGTGAATAAATAGAAAAATATATCAGTAGTTGCCTGATGATGGCCTACAGTGAGGGTCGAAACGTTGTAAAGTTTCTTTAATTGAAAAATAATTGTGTCTGTGAAAGTAAGGTCGTTTCATTGAATAATTACATTCAAGTCCTACGGACGTAATTACATTATGGATCTGCCATAAATAGTTTAGAAACGTGTCAAAATAGTTTAAAAAAATAATGAAGTAGGTAGAATTATCTTTTTCTTTGACCTGGTGCAAGAGCAGGATCGTGGCCTGCTACAAGATGGCGCAATGTTGATCGTTTACTCTTCCATGACATAACGTTTGATAGCGCTCATATATAGGATCAAAAGCTATGCAGGCGTCGACGTGTCTTCAACAACGAAGCGTAACCATATCAACGGGTTCCTTTGAGTGGGGAATCGACGTCGGTCCACGTAACTTTTTCTCGCATAGCGCGTTGTTGTCGAGACACGTGTACTATGGACAAGAGTTATCTTTAGCAAAACATAAAAACATTAGTCTCAAACCTTTCTTTTCTAAAACAGATTGAGTGAGCCTCTCACATAGCCATGGAAAATACTGAAAATTAAAAATTTTAATCTTTATTAGGGGTTTATTGTTCTGTATGGAAAGGGAAATTTGTGTAATTATTTTCTCTTTTTCCTCATGACTCTTGGTAGCAAATTCAAATTAACTTTAAAACTTTTTACGTTCTCTCTTCTTCTGTCATTGTCTCAATGAACTTATGTTTTTTTAGGAACGCAATGTTTTTTAGGAAACATATTAAGAATTTTTCACTTTTTGTTCTTATTTTATTTATTCTGGTCAACTTTCTGAAAAACAAGAACTTGTTATGCTACAATTAACTCACACGAAGTAATATTTTGGAAAGCATGAAAATCATCAAGTAGGTGTCACCCATAAGCACTGAATAAGTGTATTAATGATTTCCGTATGTATGATTCATCCCTCCCAATGAAAAAAAAAAATTTGAAAGACTGTTTAGTTTGGTTGTCCGCTTTATGTAAAAATGCCCTTTTTGCAAATTCTTAAAAATATTTTAGGTGTTTGGAGAGAGGAAAGTGTACATTGAATAACCTATCTATTTTACCCAAATAGTCAAAATCGGAGATTTATCGGAGATTTAAAAAGAATCTGTAATATTAATTTATACACGTTGCATGTTGCTTCATTATTAATAAGGTAAGTACAGTATTAGTTATTCCATAATCCTTTAATTGTCTAAATAGTCCAACTGTCTGACAAAATACAAATGGTTTAAAAAACTGGCTTATGGTTTGAAAAGAGGAATAATATTATACTAATAAAATATTGTAGAAAGAAGTATAACACATTTTCGTTCAAATAGAATTTTCGAAAAAATACAATAGAATACTCGCTTTCATTCTACGACGTATGATTTAATATTTTATAGGGCTTACAAAGAAGAAAGCTCACGTATAGCACTAATACTATTCTTGATTATAAGACTTTTCTTGATATATTCTTGGGTATTGTGGAAAATTATCTTCTATAAATTGAAATAAAACAATTTGTTGGTACCTTTATTCGTGCCTAGGAATATTTGGTGGTTCTAATATCGATAAATATATTGATATGTTTATCAAAGTCATGGAAATTTTTACAATTGATATATCGACAGTCAATATTATCGATATTTTATTTTGTTTCAAAATTGATGGAAAACAAAAAATGTAAATCAAAACCAAAAAATAGTTAACGATAATTTATTGATCAACGAATACTCTCGTCAAATTACAAAGGAAACACGAAAACCAACACAAAAGTTTCGAAATCTGTCGATAACGACAAGGCACTCAGTTTCATATTTTTGTTGATAAAACTTACAATTACTATTTCTTATAACATCATTCACCTAAACGTTACTATGTTATTCATATCGTCACTTTTATGAGGTTCATGTTAAATAAATAAACAAACTTACTGTAAAAAAAGTAGTTGCTACGGCATGTGGCCACGTGGATACAATAAACTAATTTACTCTCCAGAAGCGAACAAAGGGTCATCCTATCAATTCCGACCACGGACCTTAAGGCAGAGGCGTATTTATCATTTCTGCGCCGCCCTAATATAAGAGTAAAGTAGTTGGCTAATTTTATAATTTTAATATTTAATAAATGGGTAGTATTATTAAGGTTGTATTTTGATATGTTTGTTATAGACAGACTGAGGATATCACAGTCCTGCACCCTAGTCTCAATGTGATGTGTGAATGTTTTTGTCGTCTTTAATCATAGTCATCATAATAATCATCGTGTCTATGTAAAAATATATCGTCGTAAAACTTGTTTTTATTGGTCGTCCGATATAGCTTTGCAACCCTACTCCTGCCCCTAGAGGTTTGCAGCGCTGCCTTGCTAGAGCCTCGTAAACGCAGATGTGTCTTTAGCTTAAGAGCCTCTTCCTCTCTCTGAGCCAAAGGTGTATGGCATTGCTGTTAGTGCGCCCCGGGTGCACGTGTGGCGCAGCGCGATGCGGCGCATGTGGCGTCAGGGGCAGAGACCGCTCCCGGTGTCGCTCGCTGCGTAACAATCTGTCACCACGTGCCACGTTGCTAAGAACCCCACCCGGTGCACAATACAGCGTAACGACAGTTTATAGCTTCATAAAAGACGTGACATACAGGTAAGAAAGAAAAAGATGGTTTCATCCAAACAAGGGTGGCTCCAGGACAATTTTTCTTGTGGGGAGGTGGGGGGACATTCCAAAAAGGTATTTGATTACGCAGTACCTGATACATAATTCATTTAAGAAATACTGAAATCTGGTCATGGATTGAATAACTCTGTATTGTGAATAATTCATGTTTATACACATGAGTATATGTTCTAATGGATATATGTATATACATCACAAACACAATATTATTTGGAGTATTCTTCTAATTATTGTTTAAACTCGTTTTCCTATCTCTGTATTAAATGAATGTTAAAATACATAATTTTGATTAGAAACTTTGAGAAAAAGTCCATTCTCGAAAATAAAAATAAAATGTCTGTCTAAAGCTGTGTTTCTCAACGTGGGGCCCACACCCCAAAGGGGGGCGATAGATTGTTATTTATTTATTTAATGTCTTTTGGCGAGGTTCAGGCCATGAGGTCTGCTCTTCCACCCAACCGTTGGACTTAGGAGAGGGAATTGGGAATGCGAGACGTTGGGTTGCCGGGGAACTTACGGTACCGAACCGCCATTGTCTGGAGTAGATGAGGGAAACCCCAGATGAAAACCTCACCTAGTTCGACCGAGAAGAGCTTCAATCCAAGCTCTACCGCTCAGCGCGATCGTGGGAGCGAAGACACTGCCACTAGACCACTGCTGTCGGTGATTGTTAAGGGGGGGGGGCAATTCGAAAATGGACACGTCCAGAGTTTAAGTTAACCATATGGCGACTCTCAGTCGCTACTCGAGCTGGGTAAACGTCCAGTATAAGTAACTTCTGTCCGCCATGTTAGTAACCATGATATTGTTAGACGGTAAAGTTGAACAACTGGTTATACTGGGCCGGCACTAAGTATTTCGCGGTTGGTCTGAATGGCGCGCAATGCATAGTGTCGGGATTTCTGTTTCACAGTGACGCTCAGAATTCACCGTTGGTGTTAATTTGAAAAAAGCGTCCGTTAAATTGTTGTAAAAGTCTCGTTGCTTAAAAAATATATACATTGTATAAATATATGCGATACACAATGACCTTCGGACTCCAATGACCTTTGATGTCGACATGAGCCGTGAAGCCCCCCCCCGCCAAAAAAAGAAAAAAAGATACACAAATGATATGCAAATTCAATTGGTAAGTTTTAGTCATAAGTCATTGGTAAGTTCATATTATCTATTTTTAGTGTTTAATTGATCGTATATTTCTTTCTTTCAGCCAATAGTGAAATGACGGATGAAAGCAAGAAAAAAATTCGTCACTTAATATACAAAACCGTCTATATACAATCTAATTCTACAATCATCTATCATTTTTCTACATACCTTATAATACTCCATACATTTTGAAACCGAAACACCACATTACCATCACAACAGCCACTCACAACCTCTAATATTCAAACATACACACGCCAACCACATCTGAGCAACCAACGCCCAACCGTTACAATTCAAATAACTCACACAGTCACACCAACTTAAACCAGTCATATCAAAACAAAACAAAATATACATTCAAACAAAACACACATCAAAATTATATATTTAAAAACAAAAACCCATCATTAAATTATAACTAAATAATATACCAAAATGTTTTTTACAAAGATATCATATCCCAATTCATTTTTCAGATTAGTGTACACCTTGTTAGTTATTCTGATATAAATATTACAGAAAAAAACAAAATATTATATTACATTAAGTGTAAATGTTTCTTTGTTGTTTGTTAAATATGTAGCCCTGATGAAGACACGATAGGTGTCGAAACGTTGGCAAATAAGAATTGAGTTTTATTTAAGACCTATACGCAAAATTATAAAAATCGAATCAAATTGAGGTCGAAAGTAAAATGGAACATTTAAAATTTGGTTTCATACCCGCTGTCCTTGATGAACGTTCACCTTTTTGTCTTTTATGCCAACAATGCTTGACCAGTGAATCAATGAAACGAGTCGTCTTGAGGCACATTTGAAGGCAAAACATAATGCTCATATTAATTCATGTTTGAATTACTTTCAAACATTAAAGAACAATTTTGAAAAAAAGAGACTTTAATGTTACTCTGTTTTTAAAATTTTTCTTCTGCTGCATTTGATGCTCCTAATATGAAGAGGAAGAAAAATGGTTGCTTAAAATTGATGAAAGATGAGAATCCAGGAATGGTTCTTGTGCATTGTGTTATTATTCACAGGGAAAATTTCTGGCAGCTAAAAACATTTCATCTATACTACATGAAGTACTAAATTTAGTTATAAAGTGTATCAATGCTGTTAAAGATAGTGCCAAATTTGAACGTCTCTTCAAGTGAAGAACAAAATGAGGACCACGCTTCACAGACTGAAATAAAATGGTTCTTGAAAGGCAACTGCTTGAAATGATTTATGGAACTATTTGATACTCTTAGTGATTTTTTAAGCGACAAACCTGAAATTAAAAATCTGTTAACTGTCGATGGTAAGGTATTTGTGAGTTATTTAGCCGATATCTTTGAAAAACTAAATATTTTAAATAAAGAACTTTAAGGAACAAATAAAACTCTTGTCGATGCAAAAGCGAAGATATTTTGTTTCATTATCTTTATTGAATTATGTCTGACATATTTATAACAAAATTTTTTGAAAAGTTACATTGGCTCTAAAAACGTGAGGTGACTAATATCTATATAGCAATTATTGTCGATCATCTGAAAATTTTATCGGCTGATTTAAAAGAAAGATTTTCTGATTTGAAACAAATTGATTTCACAACTTGGACGGTGTAGTCAATGTTAGTGGATTTGTCTGATATTTCAAATGTGCAGTATCAAGAACTCGCAGAAATGCAAAATGATGAGTCAATTAAAACTTTATTTAATATACAAAGAACGATGGCATGACTTTGAGAGGAAACCAAAATCAAATATCCAAATGCAACCAGATGTGCAAGAGGACTATTGTTACAGTTTCCAGATTCACATTTAGCTGAATGCAGATTTAGTGCTATTAATGATTTTTAAAAAATCGGCTGGATATAACAAAACGCGGAGACTTGAGAGTGAAGTTAACTAAATTGGAATCTGACATGAAATCTCTTTGCAGCAAACATCAAGTGCATGGATCTCACTATATTTAAATATTACTAATAATGAAAATAATATAGAAAAATATTTCATTAATATTATTTTGTTTTTAAGTTTGAGTTCTCCATTATAAGTTTTGAAAATTTTGTTACTGTGTTTGCTCAATAATTTCCTAGTGACTTCTTCCTGAAACCTAACATTCAAGTTTCATTGGTGGACATATCAATTTTTGAATATTAAAAATTATGTATTTATTACGGGGGAGTTCTAGAAAGGTTTAGGCTGGGCACAGCACAAAAAAGGTTGGGAAACACTTGTCTAAACCCTTGGGGTAATTGTTCAAGTTTTTTCGGAAGGGGCCTGACCCCCTCCCTGGGGCCGCCACTGTATCGAAGTCAAATACTTTTAGTGTATGACTGAGCATGGAAATGTTATTCATATTTGCGACGGAGGGAAGATGGAATAGGCGCCCACAGGAAGGGGGAAATCCACTCTTACCCCCTACACTGAAGGAACTTTGTGCTTAGATGTAAGCTGATGTTATAGGGCATCTATACGAACCTCTACGAAACCATGCCAAGGCATTTTGTCTCGTACGTTCGCCAACATAGCGACACGGCGCCCTATCAAAAATACCCCTGTTGTGTATCTCAGTCAATATTGTTCCTAAAAATGTGAAACTTTCATCGTTTCGTATGTGTGGTACCATATACCTGCCTTCTAAAAATGATCGTAATCCGCTTCATTCTTCTGGGTTACTTTGAAGGATATTGAGGTAGCTTAGTCAAAATTGACTGTCGCCTGGACAGAACAAGATAATGAGAAGATTTTGGGCGGAAAATGAAGCATCATTAACAGGTTAAATTTTGCATGTAGCATATTTTTAGGAGTCAACAAAAACTGCAAGACAAACCAATTTCTTCCAGAGCTATATCGTATTCTTTCGCATTTTTTACATTAATATTATAATTATATTTAATTTAATAAATAGCTATAACCTTTGGATAATTTTTTCATCAATTCTAAATTTCATTACAAGAGTATTCTACTTTAAGAGTTCGTTCAAAAAGATTATAGTAGTTGAAAACAATATTTTTGAAAAGTAAGAAAAAATATTTCAAGCGTAACTTTTAAAGATGTTTGAAAGGTGACTAAAACCCATTCAGAACAAAAATTTTGACCCCCAAAAAAAGGTCATAATAATACCGATCTCACACACTTTTGGGGCCATTTCACCATTCTTACTCCTGCTACCCTTTCCTTTTTCGGGTATACCCTCACTCCTCCAGCCCTCCCTAGAAAGATTTCTGCGGGCGCCCTTGGGAAATGGATAAGGAATGAATATGTGTGTGTGGGTCAGGAAGTGAATCTGCTAAACATTTCTTGGGATTATCCTAAGGAAATAAAAGATGACAGTTTATGAGCCAGAAAAAAGTATGATTTTTGTTCGGTAAGAAACATCTAGAGAAATTAATAATAAAAAAAACGTATGGAAATTTTTCTATAAGAATGCCTAAGAGATCAGAAGTGTAGGGATGTAATGAAAGATAGTTGATTGTACAATAAATTGGAAGAAAGTAAGAACCCTGGATTGACTACTTTATAGGTGGTGGTCGAAGGCAAATGAAAATATAAAGAAAGCAAGTAGGGTGTAACGAGTGGTTTGGATAAAAGAATGAAGGTGTCCAAGCAGATTTTGTACGTAGATGAAATGTCATTACTGTGTTCTACTGTGAAGCGCGGATGTCTTTTTCTGCTTTCTGTTTAATCTGTTAAAACGACTTCCCATAATAGTTATATCAGTTTATTTTCTCAACTTTAAGAAAATAATACTAATTTGACCTACGTTATATCTACTGATTTTATAATATCCCTACATTTCCAAAGTTACGAGGCACTTCACACAATTACTACCCGAGTACTCACAATTCGGCGCGTGTGAATTTTTGTATTAGTAAATCCTCTATTTTCTCCCGTTATTTCCTTAATTTTTCGTTTATAATTGTGGTTTCTCAGTGTTTGCATATATTCGGTGGGTACCACTTACAACGTTTTTGAAACTAATATTACAGAAAGGAGAAATAGTTTTTCTTAAGCAACTATTGATATGTAATGTATCAACGAGGGTTGATATATTATAATTTAATACATAATTATTTAGCACGAATTTTTTGTTGGTTTGTGTGTGTGAATCCCGTCGCTGGAATTCTAAAGTTTTAAGAAAGCGTATAGCTATTGTTCAAACGACTTGCGCAGAGACGCGGGAACGTTAGAAGAGCATTGCTCACACGTACATGCCGCTTCCTGACCACTAATAAATTTTTAAATATTCTTTCAAAGGAAAAAGTTTATTCGTGTTTCGAATCTATTTAATTTTTTATCTTTACTCATCATTATATATTTTAAGATGTTATATTTATTGACAAATTTCTGTAAGTCTGAAATTTTTGGAGTCGCAAATATCCTCTAGTGTTTGTGTACCGCACACAGTGCCGCGAAGAATTAATGGCAGCTGGGAAGAGTAGACTGATGATGTATGACACATGGTTGTTGTTGCGTTGTTGTAACCCTGAACGATAGCGAATGCAGCGATTCAGTATGGAATTACCAGTCCATTTGAGCTACAAAATCTCACCTTTCTTCTAGTTTCGTCCGCGGTGAGTCATGGACAATTAAAAATGAGGATATAATAAAAAAGGAAAATAATTGGCAAGACTGTTGTAGCAAATGTAATGCGATAAAAGACGTCAGTAAATCGAACTGAAGAGATCTCATCAACATTCTTTTCCAAATTAATTTTCTATAACTTTTCATCGTTCTATTGTCTGTGACATATTGTTAATATTCAAACTAAATGAATGGTCAATTTTAATTAAATTCTGACTTTTGATTTCGACATAATTTTTAAATTTAAAGTTTTCATTTTATGATTTAAAAAGCATGTGCTGAAAAACTGTATTGAATAAACAACTTTAATTACTTTATTTTCTTCGTATAATCAAATTGTGAGTTTGAAATACTATCTTGTGTGTGGAGGAATGCTGAGGTGAAACATATTTTAGTTCTCTCCTTGGACCAATACTTCTTCGTTTCCAATGTCCGCGGTTATTTCTGTTTCATGGTCATCAAACAGTTTATTCGAGTAAATAGAGATGTAGTCTTTAAGTCCCATCTTCTCATCCACGTTCAAGCAAGGTGCATCGTTCATTGCCAAATTTTTACCAAGAAGTGCAAAATATTAATCGATACATTTTCTTCAAAACTTGAAATAGTGTTCGACCCCATCGATAGTTTATTTATCCCCGTCCTATGAGCCGTTACTACTTTTCTCGTGTTTTATTCCTGAGAAAAACTATTTGCACTCTTGAGGGTAAAAAGAATATGTTGCGAGATATTTTCGGAATTTTAAGTGTCCATATTGCCAATGTTCTATCAATCTTTGAATCAGTCTTTTCATTTGTCTGTCAACTTCCCCGAATTTCACTGTGTTATTTTCAGAGAACGAAAAAAGAGTTTTACGATCATTTCATAATCTTTTGAGTGAACTGTCTTTAACCTATTTGTATCATGGATTTAAACGTGTGTCATGTGAATATGAACTGATATCTTTGAAGTTTCATCTTTTCTATTCAAATGAGGGAATAATATTTCCGGATACAGTGCTCACTCGTTTATGGGATTATCAATTGTAATTGGCTCAACAACTAAAATATAAGATGTTTATATAAAAATGTTGATTTAAAAGAAAAAAATTAAAAACTGCAGGGTTGATGGAGCATTGTTCAACATGGCACGAGTAATTGAGTCGCATATTTTACCAAACTCCAATTGCTCGCTACTAATGCCGGTGTATTTCGATGGCATGTATTCATCAACTTCTTGAGAACAGAACCTGCTCGTAGGGTTCCTTTGAAGTAAAAAAATGTGTTTCTGTGCAAACTAGAAGAGGCAATTAATCTTAGTCCACCTGTTGCAAGGGAGATAGAATTTGCATTTTTTTTCATGGTCATCAAGTATTCTTTATTTCTACTTAATTTCATTCTCTCTCATTCTCTTAAAAAATTCCAAGCTTTTAAAAACAATTTTTATTTAGATTTCGTTTATAAAATATTTTACTCGTAAGATTGATTGACGTTTTCTTGAGAAGGCAATAGCCCAGACCGTTTCGAGAAATCAACTTCACTCTCCGATAGCTGGTGACTTACAATCAAATCCAGAATTTAACACAAGAAGTAGTAAAAGGTCAAGTTGTTTGCAGTTTTAATTCAATTTTACTTTCTTTACTCGATTAAGAGTAATAATTCACTAGAGCTATATCGAATATTGGTATTATTATAACTATTGCCTAATGTTAAAAAACGGTTTTATTTCCTGAGAGCTAAATACTGATGTATATTACTATCTAAGTAACACATTTATTCAGAGTCTTATTGAACGATTTTATAATTTTTATTAAAGAAGCAAAAGATACAAGTCCTTACGTGATCTCACCAAAATTAGCAAATATTTAGCTTCCTTACTTGACGATATCTTTCAGCAATATGTAATAGGTATCTCATAATTTGCAAAATTTTCCTTTTTGAAACGTTAACTTTGTTTTTGGTGGTTACGTCAAAATATCTTAACTGTTAACATGTTTCATTTGATTTCTTCCATACTCGTTCACTGAAGAATAGGAAAATGATGGCAAACGGCAAACTTAAGCTCTGATACCGAACAGAATACTGACGTCCCCTGGGTTACAGCGAGTTCACGTTTAAATTGGGATCTGTTGCTAAGCGACTCGACGAGTGCAGCATTAGGTCTGACGTTCTGACTCCAAACGTGTCATATGCCGCAGCCGCCGCCCTGATAAGGCAGCGATAGTTGCTTCAGTTACCCGAGTTTGTTAGGTGCTTCGTAACTTCATCGCATTTTGCTTTCCCATTTTATTACTTGTCGCACATCTTGCGGGTCAAATTTTCTTCGCTTTCCGTGATATTCTCATCTTTGTATAAAAATTCACCAACTCTATTAATTTCGTGGTTTTACATAAATATACTGACCCTTTACAAATCATTTAAATATCGATGCTGGGTAGATATGTGAGAATGTAATGCATTATTGACAATATTGAAATTATTCGAAAACAAATCCGGAAGAGTCAACACAATAAATAAACTTTATTGTCAAAAAAATTGTTGCGATCAAACTGCGTATGACCACGTGGGTGATGATAAACCAAGTTACTCTCCGGAAACAAGCAAGGGACCTTCTCACCAATTCCGATCAAGGCCCCAAGAGCAGTGGCGGATTTAATATTTTATAAAAGAAATTATTTAATAAATACATACTGTTCCATTTACTATTCCAAAATTAATTTTAAGCATTAACGGTAATAAAACAGAAGTATTAATGACTTACATTATTCCTTTTTGTAAACAATTTTCACTGCTTAATATCTATTTTGTAACGTATTAAATATTCGAAGTATGAAGGATTGTCTTAAATGAGATGTTAATTATGGTCATGTGGATAATTTGGNAACCCAGGTATCTCTCTTGATTCCCCCCCCCCCCAAAAAAAAAAGGTTAGGAAAACTAAATTCATAGAACTTCACATTTGCGGCAACCTCCCATGGAATTGTCACATTGCTAATCTTAATTCCGAATTAAGAAAATTGTTCTATACATTCTACATTCTTATCAATGTTACACATTTCGTGGGTATGTTTTATAGCCACTTAGGGTACGACATTGTTTTTTTTATATGAGTTTGCAAAAGTTTAAAGTCCAGAGGAAACTATAAATAAGCTTTTGTAATCTTCTTATATATAAAGGAGAGTGTTTGTATGTATGTATGTAATTTGTTTACTTTTTTGCTGTCATAGAAACACAACAAAAGAATTTTCTTACTTAACCGACACTTGGTAATTTAGAATTATAAACAAAAACAATTGAACATCATTGCTTAACAATGCCTCCAAAAAAACGTAAAGCTATTGAAAGTAATGAAGAAAGATATAAAAGATTAGCAACGATACGTGAAAGAGTTGCAAGATCTAGAAATTCAGAAACAGCAGGACACC